>JAPQWV010001452.1:0-87326 GCA_027422505.1 Craterostigma plantagineum | reverse complement strand
ACGTGTTCTTCATGTTCTTCGTCAACAGTAAAATTCCACAATCAAGTTAATCTAAATTCGGAGTTCAAACTGCTACTGATCTAGTCGCAATGATCGTTTATCATTTAATCTAGCACTAAAACATCAATTCAAGTCAAATACGCGCAGAATTAAGCTATTTTGATCGAAAACAGGTGTTTCGCGCCAAACTGTTCTTCGATGAACAGTAACAAAAAAATATTTTCGATCCGATTCTAACAATTTTCGATCAAAACAGAAGAAATCTGCTCTGAGTACCAATTGTTAGGTCCTCAGATTAAAAACTCTACGATCCTAGGCTAGAATCCATAGTAATTCGATCGTTTTGATAATCAGTTGAATTCGATCGAAAAACTCAAGTTAAGAACACGAGAGAGAATTCAATTAGAGTGAGAAAGTTACTGTTGTTTCTCTCCTCTAGAAATCGAATTGCAAGCCCTTCGGATCAATTCTCTCAACTTTCTCTATCAGCTCAATTCATTTACAAGTATTTATACCAACAATCTTGGTAAAATATCTAACTAGTCCTAATCTAAAGACTACTGCAAGTAATGCCCCTAATTACAAGGACAACTAATGAAATCAAGCACAATTACAAATGATATTTACAAATGTCTCGGTCCTAATAAAAGTAATACGTTACTTTAACTCACGACAAGGGCAACAGCGTTCGAGCTCTCAACCTCACATGGTTGTTATAACCAATCGTTGAAAATTTCCACTCATATCATGGAACGACCAAAGACCCTAGACTCATGCCATCTAAACAAATATACCAAAACCTCACGACCAAGCATGAAATTATGAATCGCGGGGAGACCCTAGACTCTTACCACTTCGCTGCGCTTACGCCGTACCGCTCGCAACAAAGACGGTCTCGACCATGCGAGCGCTCGGTTTGCAAATCGAACCAAGATCGATTCATGCTATGACGCTTGAGCGACTCAGTGACTTGCACAATCGAGTTCATTCGGGTGTGTTTATGTCATTTCTTAACACCAAGCCTAGCTCTGATACCATGTTTGGGGAGAGTGAATTAAAAAAAATTTTCTCACCGCCGTTACTAAGATCGTGCTCGGTAATAAAGAAAACGTGCATAACGACACATAATAGAGTAGAGTGTATTACCCACGTAGTGAAATCCCTAGTCCCCGGTTGTAGTAAACCTTCCACGCTTGCACGAGGAGTGCCAAAGAGAGTCACGCCGACCCCGAGACGTATCACAAAACTAACCCCTCCCAAAGGATAGCTAGAGAGGGAATGGAGTTTGTTTTTAAGAGATATATTTTTCTCAAAATTTCCTCTAAGGATGGTATTTATTTTTCTCTCTCAAAAGTGAAAATACCATGAAAAATTAAGTTTTTCACTATGAAAAATTAGATATTTTATAAACGCGAAATTAGTTAAGAAAATGCCATATTTTCTACGTTGAAAGTGATTTGTACAATTCAAAAATATATGTCAAAAACATAATGGCCTACCCTTAAAAATATTCACTAAGGGTTAATATTGCTTAAAAAATATTTTGGCATTTAATTAAAAGATAGAAAACAACACCTTGGCATTTTGCATTCCACATGAATCATGCCATATATTTTTATTTAGTTTTTTTTAAATTTTAAATTAATTTCGAAAATTAAAACTAAATACCATTTTACCCTTGTCTTAAAAGTTGGGCCAATAAATAAATTAAGTCCAATATCTAATAAAGGCTTAATATTGTTTTGGTAGAAAAATAAATTAATTAAACCCAATATCTAATAAAGGCTTAATATTATTTTTCAAAATATATCAATGTACGACATCTCACTTCCCAAGTGAATGGCTGACACAACCATTTAGGAGTCGTCAACAAATAAGCCATATTCAGTCACCCTACTGAATTCTAAGACTTATGGACTAATTAATATCCTAGAATAATAGCTCACCAGGCATCCTCTCTCACCCATGAGAATCGGTAACTAAACTCGTATATATGGGATTTATTTATTTACCGTCTGTCGGATGCCAAATAAGAACTAAAGGTAAATAAATAATAAGCATAAAGGAATAATGTAAATCACATAAAACAAATATTCCATAATTAAGTATTCAAATACAATATTCGTATACATGGTGAATAATACATCGGGTAATACAAGTGCCCTATACATTGCATCCTCGAATGGCATTCCAAGGTCCCATCCCTAACACAAGGTCCTCAAGGCTTCATCAAAAAGGAAGGCCTCGAAGGGCTCTACCGGTTCATGATGCGCCAAAGTCAAATACTTTGCAGCGCATGACCTTCAGATGGCTCTGGAGAGCAACATGAAGAAGGTCAACATGGTCGAACCGATCAACAAAGGACCTGAGATCGAAGGGCTTCCAAGAATCATGTGCACATCAACTCAGTCATCGGCATCACCTACAACAATCCAATTGCCAAGAAGACTAGGATGATGCTGAAGACAGAGATTCATAAGTTTTGCGATGGAACGCTCAAGGTCATCAGGAGGAATATTCGAGCAGAGGTTGGAAGAAATCAACCGAGAGACGATGCTAGAATCACAGGTTCGTGAGAGAACAGCCGCTCCTGATGGAATTGCTAGACAATATCGATGAGCGTCTAAGCTGAGGGAAACAGTTAGAAACTATTAGCATGCGCTGGGCTTGCGCAGATCGTATTACGCCCGACGAGGACAAACGGCGCGAAACGCAATCAAGCACAAGGGGGAGATTGTAGAGTAATATTTTAATTGTGCTTGATATTATTAGTTGTCCTTGTAATTTGGGGCGTTTTGTATAGTAGTCCTTAGATTAGGACTAGTTTGATATTTATACCAAGTTTTTTTGGTATAAATACATGTAAAAAATTGGCGGATAGAGAAAGTTTTGAAAATTGATCCGTAAGACTTGCAATTCAATTTCTAGATAGAGAAACTACAGTAACTTTCTCACTACACGAATTCTCTCTCTCAATCTTCATTTGAGTTTTTCGATCGATTCCAAATGCAATCATTATCGTCGAATTACTTAGAATTCATGCCTAGGATCATAGAGTTGTAATCGTAGTACCTAACATATGCTTAACAAATTTTGAGGCCAACTTAGCTGAATCAGAATTAAAAGTAAATGCTTTGAGTAATAGTCTGTCTAGCTATTTAGTGTTTAAAAAAACGCACCGAATAACGCGCCTCGTAGCACGCTTTTGCATTCTTTCACCGTAAAATGCGTTGTAGCGTAAATTATATTGCGTTTTCCTAAAAGCTTACGCTTTATGTGACGTGGCATGCGATATTACTCATATAGCTCGCTTTTTACGCATTACCTAAAATGCCCACGCTATTCGTACCATTTGATGAATGCGTGTGGGTGGGTTCGTGAGCTGCCCCAAAGTTCTTTGGGAAGTATAGCTTGACAGATCCAAGGGCTTTTGTGATTGCTTAGGTCTTCAACGTCTGTCTTCTTAGCCAAGATCGCGGCAACCCGTAGTGGAGAGCTATTTAAGAGGTACTAATGCAAAGGAAAATAGGATGTGCGTGGTGGAGAGCTCTGCCAACTTTTTTATTTATTTTCGGGGGAAGTATATGAGGTTGGGCTTGATATTAGATACTGAATTTTTTATTACAGGTCGAGCTGAGGAAGACAATGGCAGGGATTTAGGGCAAACTTACTAAAATTACCATTATGCCCATATATCTGACCTAAATTTCCAAAATGTCCTTCCATAACTGACATTATTATTTATTACTTTTAATTCACTGATAGAGCAAATAATCAGCATACATATGCGGCACTGAAATAATTTATTCAAATGGGTTATATTATATAATGTAATTTTCCAGTAATTTGTCTAATTAGATAATAATGTGATAAGAAATTAATATTATCATTTTATAATTTTCTAGTATTTGTCATATTCTTAGTGTGGTTGTATATATTTTGTTTCATTATAAATGGTTTACTCGAATACTCACGCAATACGCTACGCTATATCGAAACTAAAACGTGACACTTGCATGATTCGCGTTTTAAAACATTGATCTATTTACAAGCAAGCTAAGAATGGCTCTATAGATCACGAGAATATTATAAAGAAACTGGAAGCTCGGTTAGAGAATAACCGTAACGGCTTCATTGAACGCTTACAAGAAATAGCATCTCTCAATTGTAGGCTTGAAGCAACACAAACGAGAGCGAGAGTCGTGACAATGAATAGCGAAACTAAAAGCTAAGTTTAGTAGTTAACTGACATTTTTAGGAAGAGAAAATGAGTGAACACTAAGACTTGGAATATGACTTGATGAATAGCGAGCGTAGGAACTTATACGCCAACATTAAGAGTTTAGAGGATATCCTTACTAAGAGAGGCCAAACGATCAAACTAATTTCTTTAACCAGCCTAAAGATACTAGATTCTACAATCCTCGAAGAGGATTAGGTTTCGTACTAGCTAGTGAACTTGTAGTGAAAAGGGATAGTAAAAGGGATTAGGTTTCGCAAGTGCTTCAGAAATTGATGATGAGAACAGTAAAAGGGATAGTAAGACTGCAGCAGAAATATCACTTGAGTATGACAAACTAAATGAGAGCTACAAGACAAGGGAAATACCTTTGTCTATGACTATTGAGATGCTTGTATACCCCTTCAGAAGCACTAACTGTTGAGAATAACTCCACAGACTTCCAAAACCTGATTCATCTAGCGCATATGTACCACCAATCGTCAAGTTAATGTCTGCGTTGCACTCAGCCTTAGAGTCTAAGAGATAGCTTTTCACATTGAGAATGAAATATTACTAAGTATATTTCATCACTTAAACCCATTCGACACTAGTATTGCATCAAGCTCTCTACAAATGTCCTTAGACAAACCTCAAATAGAAACTTCAACCAAAATTGGATCATTAGAAAACAGAGTGCATCTACCAAGTCTAAGCTCACTAACTCATCTTTCTATGTAGCCACAGGCAAAATTCTAAGTAGAAGTGAGAAGAAGAGAGCCGCAGGAGATAGCCTACAGAAGAAAGACGTCCTTCCTTCTTTATAAGAACGAGCAGTTAACTTTGAAGCATCTAGCTATAATTTTTGTAATAGGCGTCAAATGTGAGCTAAGGATCGTTTTGATGAGCTTCCATATATATTACTCTTAAGCATGTAAGAAACAACTAAGTATCGTACCTTCTATTACAATTGCGATGATGTCTTTTACTCTTGCTATAAGTCAGCAAATGCTCACACAACCAACAGGGCGTTCGATCATCTCTCAAGTTAGGATCCCAAGTGACAAACGTAAAGAACACAAGAACATACAGTCAAAGCATCCTAAAACTGAAGCTAAAGCTAAAGTTTTAGGAAATAAGAAAATTGGGTTTAGAAAGAGGAACTCTATATAAGCACCAATAACTGTTGTCCACTTGGAACTAGAAAGATTTAAGTTCCTAAGTCAACCATTGGGGGCACTAACATATCAAAGGCTGTCTTAGAACAGCAATCTATGAAATCTAAATGCATAGGTTCTAGACTAATAAGGAACGACCCGTCCGTAAACGGGTACCTAAGCCCATTTAATATGATTTGCAGATTCGTCACGTGTGGTGACTCTGGTTGCTCTACACACATGACTGGAAGAAAAGAGCTGCCAAGCAACTACACTGGACGCATACTCTAGTGGGCTATTTTCTAGGCCATAAACCCTATTTCCCCTTTGTCGAGCGGCACTTCCGATCGGTCTGGAAGGGGCTTGCAAAACTACGCACCACACCAATGGGTTCTTCATGTTCCGATTTGATTCTGAGTGGCTCGGACTGTGGTATTAGGGGGCGGTCCATGGCTCATGCAAGGGCAACCGTTATTCCTTGAGCCATGGAGATCCTGTATGTCCCTTTGCACGGAAAGAATTGGTGGGCTGCCACTATGGGTTAAGCTATGGAATGTCCCATGTGAGTTATGGACGGGTCTTGGGTTGGTAGCAAGTGCGTTGGACGCCCATTATGTTTGCGAATGGAATCACGGCTAATGGGGAACGAATAGATTATGCTCGCATCTGCGTCATGAAGCAACTCGATGAGCCATTTGCTGAAACTTTTGATGTTATGCTACAAGGCAAACTGGGAGAAACGTGATTGTCCTATAAAGGTGGAGCATGATTGGAAACCATCTCAGTGTTCTCATTGTACTTCATGGGCACATGGGGCAGCTCACTGACCGCTACAACCGGAGAAGCAGCCTGCGTCAGCACCTATGCAAAGGAGCATGGATGAGGCGTGGGGCCAAGTGACGACAAAACCCGGGGGTAAATTGGCGCGAATGGCGGGGTTGACCAAGGGAAGGGTAGAAGCCGTTATCGCTCATCGATTCCCAATGGAGGATGGCTTGGCAAGGGAAACCGCAGGACACGGCTGTCGGATAGGGATGATGGGCCACATGGGCCACTGTATGACCGCATGAAGAATGGAGCCAAGTCGGGGCCAAGGGTAAAGCTGTATTGGTTACGGATACCGCGGAAGGAGGTGGTCGCGGCCTGCCGAGGATAGGGGGGCTGGGAGCACGACGCACCCACCAGTTGCGGGTGTGCCTGGTATTTCTACTGCGCATAATCGGTTTGAATTACTTCGGGACATGCCTGAAAACACTGACACAACTTTTTTACGGGCCCTAAGGTAGATGCAGCCCAAAACGGGGTGCCTTTATGTTAGCCGTGGGAGCATGGAACGTGCGTGGTCTTAATAACAAGACCACAGGAGGGCGGTAAGGGAGTTGATCTCGCGAGAGGGATTGCACATGATTGGGTTTATAGAGACGAGGGTGGCGGCACCGTAGGCGGCCTTTATCTCGACATGTATTAGGACTCATTGCAATGGTTCTTCAATTATGATGATGGCCCAGCATCGCACATTTGGGTGGGCTAGGATCCATCCGTTGTGACTGTGGTAGTTCTAGGGTCCTCGACCCAGGCTGTTCATTGTCGTGTGGAGTCGGCAGGGACGAGGGAGACAGTTTTTGTGTCCTTTGCGTATGGGAAGTCCAAAGGGGAGGACCGACTTCAATTATGGGATGAGCTGATTTCTATGTCGGCGACTCGTGTGGCGGATGCATGGATTGTCATGGGAGACTTCAATGCTATTTTGCACGGCGGATAGGCGCGGCGGATCACCTTCTAGACATGATATGGAGGATTTTCAAGCGTGTTTGTGCGAGTGCTGATTTGGTGACAATGCCTAAGAGGCCAGGTGTTCACATGGTACAACCAGCATCGGGCTGATGCAGTGGTCTGACGACGATTTGATCGTATACTGGGTAACCCTCAGTGGTTCTCCCGGCTCACGGACTCTTTCTGTAGATGTGGCCTTCCCGCCACATCAGATCACTCACCTCTGCTATTGGGAGCCACTCGTATGCCATATCATAAGACGACATTTAGATTCGAGAATTTCCTAACGAAGGACCCGGCTTTCTTTGGCATAGTTCAGCAGGCCTGGCAAACTCCTAAGCATGGCTTTCCGATGTTCGCTTTGTGAGGAGGCTGAAGTTATTGAAACCCCTACTGCTGAGGTTGCGATAGCGAAGGGAGACCTGTCGGCGAATGTCACGGAGGTGAAGCAGTATCTCGACATTGCCCAGGACATTGGATCACGTTATCCTAGGAGGATGCCTTCTATGAGCTGGAGCGGCTATGTCGAGCATTATATGCCAAATCAGTGAGGTGGAGCATTCAGCGCTGTCGGAGAGGGCCAAGCTCGCTTGGCTGAAGGATGGGGACCAGTGCTCATCCTATTTCTTTCGTAGGTGGCCATGCGCGAGCTACTAACCGCATCTGGTCTCTCGAGTCGGCTAATGGCGATCTACTTGATGAGCCTGCTTAGGTTGAGGTTGAGCTGATTGCTTCTACTAGGGTCCTTTTGGGCCAGTCACTCATTCATCGCTGATTTGTGCGGCTGAGGTGTATAGAGCTGTGACGCGTAAGCTTTCCACAGAGGACGCTGCCTCCATGATCAGCGAGGTAACTGCCATGGAAGTTCGTGAGGCGCTTTCTCTATGGGGGATGAGAAAGCTCCGGGACCTGACGGGTATATGGTCGCATTCTTTCGTGCGCATGAGGGATTGTTGGAGATGAGGTGGTGAAGGCAGTCCAGGATTTCTTTGCAACTGGAAGGCTACTGAAGGGACTTAACAGCACCCTCATTACGTTGATACCTAAGAGAAGCACACCTCGCCGTGCAACAGATTTCAGAACCTATTTCCTGTTGTAACGTTTTACAAGGCGATCTCTACAATATTGGCCAACCGACTAAAGGGCACCTGCCTACATTGTCCATCACTCCAAACGGGGCTTATTCCAGGGCGACGGATCAGTGATAATGTGTTATTGGTGCAAGAGCTATGTCTAGGGTACAAGTCTAAGGGCCGCCCGCTGCGGGCTATGTTCAAATCGATTTGGCAAGGCTTACGACAGAGTCGAGTGGGAGTTTCTGCTGTTTGTTTTAGGCGCCATGGGGTTTCAATCCACTTACATTGGTTGGATTCGGGCATGCTGATGACGACGGCTTATTCGTTGACCTCAATGGCCCGGTGGTGGGGTTTGTCAAGGCAAGCGGAGTATTCGACAGGGTGATCCCGTCTCCCCGTATCTGTTTATGCTGGTGATGGAGGTTCTGCATGGGCTGATTACGGTCTTCATTTCTGAGGAGCTGCAGTTCAGATATCATTAGCGCTGCGAGACGCTAGCTTAGTCTCGTTAGCGTTTACGGATGACCTTCTTCTCCTCAGCCATGCGGACGCCGTCTCGGTGGGCGTGCTGAAGAAGGCGTTGGAGGAGTTTGCACGGTTTGTCAAGGGTTGCAACCTAACCCGGACAAGAGTGAGATGTATCTGTCGGGCGTGATGAGGGTTGACTGCACATATTCAAGCACTCATGGGGTATCGAGTGGGCCAGCTGCCGGTTCGGTACTTAGGGGCCAATGAGTGCTTGACGATTGGCGACTGTGGCCCACTGTTACAGAAAGTGGATCAGCGGTTGGGCTTTTGGCTGCACCGTTCTTTATCTTACGCAGGCCGACTGCAGCTGGTTAGTCGTCTTGCAGGCGCTTCATGCTTACTGGTCGGGTGTGTTCTTGTTGCCTAAAGGCGCTGTCAGGGCTTTGGAGATGCGCTTTAGGAAATTTTTTTGGGGAGGCACATCAGCTAAGGTGGCATGGGAGGTTTTATGTCTACCAGTAGCCGAGGGGGGATTGGGACTATGGTCTATAGCTGTCGACAACAAGGCCCTCTTGTCGAAGCACTTGTGGAGTGTACTTACTAGGGCACCAGACTTGATTTGGGCCGAATGGCTCTGTAGGACGCGGCTGCAGTCTCGCTCGCTATGGGACCTACCGGTCCGGCAAATGATGCTTGGAGCTGGAGGAAGCTGAATGCAGATGCGCCCGTTGATCAGATATATGCTTACGTTCCGGATTGGCGATGGCTCCACGATTTGGCGGTGGAAGGCCCTGGCTGTTGCTACGTCGCTTTTGGAGAGTTTTCCCATAGGCCCTATAGCGATGGGTGCCTATTTTATATTTGGGATTGCAGGATCGTCTCTGACTAGGGACAAGCCGTGGATTGCTCAGAGGGCGGGAACTCCAGCGTGTGTCCTCTGCGAGGAATACACTACGAGACTGCCAGTATCTCTTCTTTGATTGCCCCCTTCTCACGCCAATGACTTCGCCTTATCGGATTGGATTATGGGATTCGGTAGGCGGCTGCCCGTTGGCGAGGAAGCACCTACTTCATGCAGCTTATCAGCATATTTTGGCATCCATTGTCTACCATATTTGGCAGGCAAGGATAGGCGCTGAAAGGAGGATATCATTACATCTCCATAGAGGCTCGTGGGGTGTGTTCTTGCCTTGGCTACCATGCATATTAGGTACATCCACGAAGTACGAACTTCACCGGGCGGCATATGCCGACTATGGCGTGTGGCTTGGTAGGATTGGTCTTTGATTGGTGATTGGTTGATTGGTTTCTTTGTTGATTGGTTGATTGGTTTATTCAATATTTGTGCCCGGTAGTCTGTTACTAGGGTTTATTTTGGTTTTGCTGGACTCCTGCACATTTGTACATACTTCTTCCACTATCTATATACCGGGAAATTATACCCAAAAAAAAAAAAAAACACACACACTAGTTTTTTGCATTGTTTTGAAAAATAAAACTAAACAAAACAACGAAAAAATGGGAGTGAGATTACTCAATCTACTTTGATCTTTTCATAAAAAAAAACTTTCCTTGATATATGATTGGTTATTTGCTTAATGTTGTCTGTCTGGTCGCATTCTTTTGTCCAAAGGTCACTCGTTTGTTCCACTAGACCACAAGCCACATCATATAGTGAGATTGTGAGCTTATTATTTTCTTGGGAATATCCTTGAGCGAGTCAAACATCAAATGCTTGTCTTAACTTGTATTGGCCTCATATTTGCCTTGCATTAGATAGTTGGGAAAAATGATTAGGGCATGTAGGAAAGTTCCTCACTTGGACAAATCAAAATATCATCCTTGAAATTATTCCACTAGTCATCCCTTTGAGCCTTTTCCGATATCCTTTTCTTCATTGGTACCGATCAAGCCTTCAACCGTAATTCATACATGGGCCGCATAAACGAGAAAAGGAGGGGGAGAAAAAGGCAACGAAAGAAAAAGAAGAAAATGATGACAAAAGGAGGTGGAAAAACGCACGAGGAATGCTCAACGCACAATAAATAGTCCAAAATAACCTCCCTTCCTAATTACTGAAATCTTCTAGAAATCATAAGAAGAGGGCAGATCTTGCTGTGAACTTCTCTTCGATATCTCGCATACTCGTCACGGCGGCTGGAAGAGGAGCAAACGAAGTGAACTTCCCCAATGATAATCTGGTCTTATATCGAGACAACGAGAAGAGGAGCACGGCTTGAGTTCAAATTCCATAACTGTGAACTTCTCCAAAATCGATAATCTTTGAAACCCTTTAGGAGTAAAAGAAGAGGAGCACGGTATCGACCCGAGAACCAACAAGAAGTTCGCATTAGATACTCTCTCAGCCTCATAGGAGAAGCGGAGCTTCAGCTTGAGCAAAGTGTGAATAATATGAAAAATTAAAGGATGGAAAGAAAATGCCGGTGAAGAGACGACGAAGAAAAGGAAGAAGATCTTTAGTCCACGATGCCTAAATATTTTCCTTCCCTTCTAAGTCTGAACCAAAATACTAAATCCCTAAGTCTTTTTGATTCCGAATCGACGGTCTCTCGCTTGGTGAAATGATTAAAGCGCCTTGATAGCAGGTAATTGATATAATTTTGCATGTGTTGACATGAGTGATATATCTAGTATATAAATCCCATGATAAAATATTGAGCGCTAGAGCGAACCTCGTGAGAAGGAAATTATTATTCTATGTGTCATGTTGAAATGTTACATGGACATGATCAAGTGACGTAATCTGACCCAGAATAAAAAAAAAAGAACAAATAAACAAATAAAATAATAATAATAATAATAAATAATAATAATAACCGAAAAATCGATAGTCTTGTTTCAAATTTTCTTTACTTTATTTTCTTTGCAATTTTTTGCATATTTTCATGTTTTTTTTATTTTTGCATTATTTTACTTGCATTTTTTCTTATGGATGAAAAATTTCGCAACATTTTCAAATGCATTTGCACATGCATTGGCACAGACTTATTTAAAAATGAAATATTTCTTGCTTAAATGGTTACGCAAATTTTCATATACATGCTTAGAGTTCATCATATATGCTAAAATGATTTTATGCGTTCCACTCGTAGTGTCATATGTGTTACATTCGCATATGCATATCTAGGAATATGTATATTTTTGCGAAATTGTTACACTATAGGCGCACTTTTTGAGGGGGTGTCATATTCTTAGGTGTGAAAACATGAAAAGGGAGAAGAAAAAATTACCTATTATTTTGAAATTACTCCGTTATATGTTTCCAATGAGCATGAATTGAGGGGAGTAATATGAATAAGGGGGAGTAATTTTAACTGTTATAATTCATGTTTATGCTTTTAGGTATACTTTAGAATTATGAAACTCCTTGAATCTTTTTAAACGTCTAAATCCTCGGAGGGAGTTTTTTTAGTGATTTCATGGGTGTGAAGTGGACGCTTCTGAAGAAGATCTTCCAACCACCATTCTAATTCCGCTCTGAAGAGTTAACTAGAGATGCTTCTTCAAAGCCGAACCAAACAACTTCCATCGGAGAGACAAATCTGGCGAACGGATAAGATGGCTAAGCCCGAGCCCTCTCCACGACATTCTCAAAGCCTCTTGCTTCCGGAAGAAGAAGCAAGGACTGAGGAACCGAACGCACGAGACTCAAGCGTCATCAAGGACTGAAGCTGCCAACCGTGTCCACTAACATCAAGGAGCGAAGGCCAACCCGTTGTAGAGTACACATTAATTGTGCTTGATTTCATTAGTTGTTTGTAATTATGAGCTTTATGTGTAGTAGTCCTTAGATTAGGACTGTTTGTTATTTATACCAAGTCTGTTTTGTATAATAAGTTGTACAAACATTGAGTAATACAGAAAATTAGAGAATCAATCCGAGAGGCTACCGAATCAATTCTAGAGAGAGAAACAGCAAAAGCTTCTCACACTAAAGGATTTCTCTCTCGTGTTCTTCAAGTGAAGGTTTTCGATCGAAACTCAAAGTTCAATAGTTCTAATCGATTGCCTTAGAATTCATGCCTAGGATTGATATAGTTGACAAATAAGAACCTAACAGTTGGTATCAGAGCAGATTCGTTCTGTTTTGAATCGAAATGGTTAGAATTCGGATCGAATTTTTACATTCTGGAAACTGTTCACGCGAAGAACAGTTGGGCGCGAAATAGTTTTTCGATCTGAATTGCCTAATTCTGTGCGTATCAGATTTGATTTTGATGTTTCTGTGTTGTTCTAGCAATAGAAATCGATGGCGATTAAATTCGTAGCAGCTTGAATATCAATTTAGCAGAATAGATCAGATTTGAATCATTACTGTTCGCGCGAAAGAAGAACAAACTTGAACACAGTTTGATTTTGATTAAATTGACATTTTTTGCTTCATAAGTGTTTAATTGTCTATTCGTGCGAATCAAACATCTGAATTACGAGCAGAAACCTGCGATTCATAGTCTAACGCATCGTTTTTTGGTTGAATCAGGTTTATTAGGGTTCTGATTTATTCGCGGGACTTCAATTTTCTCGCTAAAGTTTATCGCATAAACTTCTAGATCGCAAAACTCCGCGCGAGAACTTTTATCGATCAGAACACTAAGTCAGCGCTAATCGTCTTTACTAAGAATGATTTTAGTAGAAAATTTTTCGGGCGTTACTTAGGGAAAAACGTTTCGACGAAGACCTATTTTGACCTTTGCGCTCGCAAAACTTACCGTCGAATTTTTTCTGTCAAAACTAATACAGTTTGACCAAGCGAAAATTACTTACGATCGAAAAACTTTTCCAGTCAACGGATTTATACTTATTAACAAGAAACCTACCTTAAGTACTGTTTCTTGCGGTCGAAATAAATTCAAAATTGAAAGATTTTTCTCGATTGAAAGTTTTTGAACAAATATTCTCGCTCGTAAATTTTCTAGCCGACTCACTTTCTCGCACGAGAACAGCAACTCCATTGTATCTCGACTGAATTATTTTCGATCGAAAATCTAAAGATAGAATTGAAAATAATTCTCGACTGCTTTAATATCAAAGCTACTAACAAATTTGCTACTTGTGAAGCACATAACATCACTCAAATTCATCAAAACAACAAACGAAGATACTTCGTCAACAAAAAAGGGAAAGAAGAGATGGATGCATACTCGCTACGAAACGACAATCGTCCGCCGATCTTGCAAGGCGGTGAATATACAGTCTGGAGAAGCAACTGCCTAAACTTCATAGCTCTGAAAGATCAAGCCGAAATTTATTGCAATCACTCGAAGAGGGACCTGCACAGTTTTGGGTCACCATAGTCGGTGATGACACGGCGACCCCTCAAATTCCCGCTACTAGACGACTTAAGGAGCCTAGGGAATACTCTATCAAGGAAAAGGCCCGCGCGAAGGTGATCTGATAGCGATGAACACACACATGCAAGGCTTACCTGATAGCGATGAACACACTCATGCAAGGAATGTGGGATGAGTTGCAGAGGATGATGCAGAGGATGGAAGTAGGCATCAAGGCCAAAAAGGCGAATATTCCCACTGCTTATGAGTCCTTCAAAGCAAAGCCGGAGGAGAGCCTATATGATGTTTATCAAAGATACCTCACTCTTCTCAACGAGATGAGGAAGATAGAAATCACGACAACGAACATGGAAACAAATATCAGATTTCTATCCTCTCTGCCTTCGGACTGGAAAAAGATATCCACTCAACTTCGACAAAACAAAGATATGGAGGAGTTGGATATACATGCAGTTTTTGATAATCTCGCCCAACACAAGGAAGATGTTGCGAGACTCAGAGAGAGCAGAAGGGCAAGCAGGTTGACAACACCGTTGCTCCATTCTCAGAGAAGCGTGGAACAAAGCCTCGCAAAGAGAAGATCGTTAGGCCTCCCTCCTCATCTGAGTCAGAAGAGATTCAGAATCAGACGTCGAACCAAGCATGAAGGCACTGAGGAAGCAGTTGGCTTAATCGGAAAATGATGAGAAAGAAATACTTCAAGGAGAAGTCCTCATCCTCGGCCAGCAAAATTCGGACCTTAAGCTCTAAGAACAAGGAACATGCACCAGAGAGCTCCGAAGTCAAGAACACTAAAGCGCCCAACAAGTGTTTCAACTGTGGCAAGCCTGGTCATTTTGCCAGAGAATGCACTCTTTCCAAGAAAAGAGATGCTAATTACTAGTCTAAGAAGCTTCAAAAGCAGGAGTAACCCTCATGCCAGAGTAGGACCACTGGCTCGAAGACACGTCTAGTTCTGGAGACGAGAATCGTGTCCGCATGGCATGCCTTGACAACGACAGTGACGCCAAAACTTCCAACCAAAGGACGAAGATGACGCATCCACCTCATCAAAAGAGGTAGACTCTTCTTCCACACTATTGACCATGTTAGAATCATATCAAAACAATATGCTAACATGAAACTTGAGCAGAAAAGTATTAAGGAAGTAGAGGATAACTCTCTAGGTCAAAGGAGAAGATAAATAGTCTCGAATCATAACTTAGAAGCTCTGGTTCTAAATAGAAGAACTTACTAAGAGCCTACCTTCTAGAGAGACTAGTCAACCTCAAATAGGACAGCATAGCAAGAAGATTAAGGAATTAGAAGATAGGCTAGCAAATAACTACAATTGCTTGGTTAGGAATCTCAATGAGAAAGCCACCCTAAATTGTAGGATAACCGAAGCTACCACTAAGATCACTAACTTAGAAGCGCAATTAAAATATCTAATACGAAGGTTAGTGAGCTTAGTAAAGAACTAGATGCCTGTCCAGCCGCTAAACTGACGGTAGAAAATAATTATGCTCTCCTATGTGAGGAACGTAAGAAGTTATATGCAGAAATTAAGAAATTAGATAATCTTCTTATGCGTAGGGGGCATTCTGAACAGACGATATTTCTAAACCAGTCCAAGGATATAGAATTCTATATCCAATAGAAGGCATAGGTTTCACTAACCCACGTATCCTACGGAAGAAAGAAATATATGATATTAAGAACACGGGTTTAGGGGTAACCCCTCTTAGAAATTTTACTAAAGCGACAAAACAAAGTACTTTAGATTCATCAAAGAGAAGAGCCTCACGTGCGCCTGAAATCCCCTTTGACTGTACATAACTAAATGAAAGAGACAGAAATATGAAACCATCTTCAACACTGTCTGCGATTTAGTTCAACCTCCTGAATCTCAAACACACTACGACGAAGCCAAAGACGTTCATTATAAAGACTCTCTCTACAAACCTCCTATAATAAACAGATAGAGGAATCTCAAGCCAAATTAGATAAAGAAGAGAGAATTTCTAAGATGAAAATAAAAAGTTCTTAAAAGAGATGGAAAATCTCAAAGCTTCCTCATCCTCCCAAACTACCTCTCACGCTACTATGAAAAGCGTGAAAATCGAAAAATCACCTTCGAAAGATCAAAAGTGCATTGATAATTTTGTTAGAAGTGCTAAGGCTAAATCTATTTTACCTACGTCTACAGGGAGCGTAGGGCAAGCACTCGAAGGCGAGAGTGTCTTGTATAAGAAGGAGCTAGTAGATTTGTCTAAGAATGTTGCTCCTTCTGTACAAATAAATGACACTCGTAGAAATGAAAGAGTCGTTTCTTCGCTCTGAATAATTGCTTCTACATGTACTCTACAGCCTACCATTTTTGGAAGCACTAATTTCGAAATTGGCCAGTTCTGTGATAAAGGATTTCAAGTGGTCTTTTACGCTGACCGGTGCAGAATTTTGGACAGTCAGGACACAGAACTCCTTTACAGACTTCAAAAATCCAATCTTTACACGATCAACCTGATGTTCGTGCAGCCCTCGACAGCTGTATGCCTCATCTCTCACACTGTTTTACAGAGGAACAACTTATAGGATCAACGAATGTCTCATTTGAATATCAAAGCTCTCCAACGCCTTTCTACGAAAAAGTTGGTTCACGGTCTTCCAACTATACTACTACAAAGGAGCATCAATGTTCGGCATCTCAATTAGGAAAAATGAAACGAGTATCTCATAATGTCAAGCAAATTGTGTCTACCTCTCGACCAGTGGAACTAATTCACATGGACCTCTGTGGGCCGATGCAGACATAGAGATCAATGGACGCAAGTACGAGCTAGTGATCTTCGATGACTTCTCTCGCTACACTTAGACAGAGTTCATACGAACCAAAGATGAACTGGGGACTTGATTATCAACTTTGTGAACACTACTCAGAATCTGCTGCAACAGACTATTCAAGTTATTCGAACAGACAACGGCACTGAGTTCAAGAATAAATATCTCAATGAGTTTTATCAGAAACTTGGAATTAGTCAACAATTCTCAGCCGTAAAAACACCTCAACAAAATGGGGTCGTTGAAAGGAAAAACAGAACCCTAATGGAAGCTGCTCGTACAATGCTGACCCATTCTGGCCTTCCGCACTTTCTTTGGGCTGAAGCAGTAAATACCGCATGTTTTAACCCAAAACAGGACGGTGGTTCGCAAACGGTTCAACAAAACTCCGTACGAGATTGTAAATAAGTGAGAGTACCTAAAACTGGCCTTCCACACTTTCTTTGTGGCGAACGACAGAGAGCAACGTGCAAAGTTCGACCCTAACGCATTAGAAGCAACTTTCGCCGGTTATTCTTCAACATCAAAAGCATCTCGAGTATACATCAAGTCCAACCGCACGATTAAGGAAAGCTATAACGTCACTTTTCACGAAGTAAACGAGATGGCTTCTGAACAAAACAGTTCAGGACCCGTGCTCAACCCGTTGGCTTCTGAAGACAACATCTCAGAACCCGTATTCACTGGTGTGTTGGCACAAAACCAACAGAAGATGGCAACAACTCAACAATCACTGCCAGACGAAGCTCTAAGACTTGTGTTAGAAGACTTGAATTCCCTCTTTGAGCCTCTACATCCGCCAGTCACCGTCAATCATACACCCGACGAGGTCGATGTACCAAGTTCTTCAACAGTCCCCACCTCACCCGATTCAGATTGCCACAGAACAATGAAGAACCTACCGTGGGTGTTGTGGAAGAATCATCAGAGTCGCTCCCTCGCAGTGCAGATTTGGAATTTCCTCACACAAATGAACAATCGGAGATCATTGGAAATCTAGACCCACAAATGGCTGATGCATCATCTTCATCTTTGCCACATGAGCGCAAGTGGACTAGAGCTCACCCGGTTGATAAGATAATTGGCAATCCTTCGAGCGGAGTAAGGACACGTGTTAGGATATTTAATTGATTGTGTCAATAGTTTAAGTCTTGGGATTTATTTGTAATTATCTTTAGCTTGGGCTTTGGACTAGATTGTAATTATTTTATTATTTGTGATTGGGCCTTAATATACCTAGGGTTAATGTGGTATATAAGGTTTTACCAACTCACTTTGAAAGCTAATCAAAGATCAAAAGGCTTACTCTTGTTTTCACACACTACACACACTCAAAGGTGAGAAACTCTCCCTTCTTCATTCCATCAAGCCACTTTGATTCCTTGTTTGGTGCATTTCGGGACCAACAAGTGGTATCAGAGCAAACGTGGATCGATCTGCATTGATTTGAATCCAGTTTCGTTCGATTCCAAGAAAGATCAAGGGTGTTTTGAGCAAAAAATCACTTTCGGCCTTGTTGAACTCGTTTTGGGGATTTAATGCTTTGTTTTTTGTGTTTAAAACCTTCCCCAAGATCGATTCTATGCCTAAAATGTTTTTGGACACTTTTGGATCAGTTTTAACGAGTTTTGAGCAAGATTGAAGCAAAAAATCTTCAGAAAAGGACATCTCGGCCATTCTCTGTTTTGGTCGATTTGACCTACTTTTTGTTGTTTTTAGCTCACAAATCGGAATTTCTGAAGTTTAGGATCAAGTTTGAGCGATTTTGGTTGAGATCTGAGTGAAAACGGACGGTTTTCTGGGAAAATATCGCGACAAAGCAATGGAACAGTAGATGAGTGTTCTTGCCCGCGAAAGTTTTTGCAGAATCGTTCAAATCCGCGAAAATTTCATATCCGCGAAGTTGATTCCGCGAATTTTTTAAACCGCGAAAATTTCACTTTCACTGCATTTTTCGCAACGGCCTTTGCTCAAATCCGAGAATTTTTGAACCGCGAAAAACTCACTTTCACTGCACTTTTTCGCAACGGCCTACGCTCAAAATCCGAGAATTTCCAAAACCGCGAAAAATTTCTCTTAGACCCAATTTTTCTCAAGTTCGTACTCTTTAAAATCCGAGAAACTTTATATACGAGAAAGTCTATTCCAAGAATTTTTTTTGAGCCGCGAAATTTTCCAAAATTTCTGAGAGAATTTATTAAGTCGAGAAATTTTCACTAAGTCAAGAAATTTTCAGCCGAGAATCTTAAAAAATTTCATATCCAAGAAAGCTTATTCCGCGAATCTTTCTGAGCCGCGAAATTTTTCAGCCAAGAACTCTTGAAATTTTTATATCCGAGAAATTTTTTAAGACCGAGAAAGTTTTGAAATTCGCGAAATTTTTACATCCGAGAAAGTTTTCAAAGCCGAGAAAGTTTATCTCATCTGAGAAAGTTTTCGTTAAAAACCACATCTCTTTCAAATCCGAGAAAATTTCCTAAATTTCACACTTCAACTCTCGATGCGAATTTTTTTTACTAAATTTTCTTGTGAAGCTTTAAAACTCTCAACTGAGAATCATTTTTCACATGCGAAACTTTTAAATCCGAGAAATTTCACCTGAGAATTTTTTTTTTCGAGAATCTCTCTTTTAAACTCACAAACACCGAAATTTCTCAACATAAAATTTCTCGGATAACCCCACATTTGATCACATCGCTTCAAACTGCGAATTTCTTTCTTTCGCACGTGTTAAGTCTTTCTCGTGTTAAAAAAAAACGTCTTGGGTCACACTTTTCTCAAACTTATTTAAGATTTGATCCTTACACTTTAGTACTATCTCCCTAGACCACTTTTGAGATTAAAATTTGTTTTTGCTCCTCAAGTCTCAATTTAAATTTCTAGAACTTCTACTAATTTCAAGATATATTCCTCCTTCATACATTATCGACCATCACACACACTCACTTAGTTCTAAAAAATTCTTTAAACAATTTTATTCTCAAAACTCTACTCATTAAACTTGTATTTCTCATATCGTTCGTTACTGACTCTCTTATCTATACAAGATCAAAACCACGGACGATTCGACTGCACCAACCATGTCTACCACGAATGACATCTCCATAGCGGGCTCCGACACCAGGCCTCCGATGCTACGACAAGGTGACTATAGCATATGGACGAACCGGTTCCTCACGTTCATCAGGACAAAGGCGCACCACTCTCTCAATACCTTCTGGAATCCATCTTCAACGGCCCAGCACAGTTCTGGACAACCATCCCTGCACAGCCAAACACAAATCCTCCCATGGATGAACGTCGCACTCCAAGAGGTCCCATCAATGAGGATGAACTGGCTCGCGTACAAGCCGACGAGACTGCCAAAGGATACCTCTTCCAGGCTTTGGGAAACGAGGTCTACGCTCACGTTGAGTGCTGCACAACTGCCAAGGAAATATGGGATGAACTTGCAGAAATTATGGCAGGCACAACTGAAAGTGCTCAGGGGAGGAAATCAGCGTGTCTCTCGCAGTATGAACACTTCCAGGCCTATGAAGGAGAGGAACTGCGTGACACATACCTCCGATACTTGAAGGTCATCAATGAACTCAAGAAAGCCAGGATCTCGAGGGACAAATTCGATATCAACAACCGTTTTCTTGTAGCCTCAAACCACACTGGGGCAATGCATCGTGATGATGATTCAGAGTAAGGACCTCTCCAACACTTCCATCCATGCTCTTTATGACAGTCTGTCTGCCTATGCTCCTTACGTGCAACCTCAGTCCACCAACACTCGAGTCGACCCACTGGCACTCCTCTCGAACAAAACCAATGAACGATCTTCCACCACTAAGACCAAACAAAACAAAGGAAAGCTACCAGCTGTTATATCTGACACCTCTTCAGGATCCGAAGCCGATACAGAATCAGATGAAGATGTTCGTGACATACGCAAGCAACTGGCAATGCTCACTAAGTTGGTCTCAAAGAAGATCGGGAAAAAATCCTCATCCTCCTCCAATCGCCAAAGAACCTATAGCGGCACCAAAAAGACCACTCCCACAGAGGAAGCTAAGCCGACAAAGAAAGCAGAGGACTCTGCATCTCAAAAGTCTGTGAAGTGCTTTCGGTGTGGAAAGTCAGGCCACTTTGCCAAAGAATGCCACGCGCCACGCGTGAAGGACTCCGGGTACTATGACCGAAAGGCCAGAATGACCCGCAAGATGGAAAGTGGGAAAGCCCTACTCACCGAAGAAGCTGAATGGGTAAATGACACTTCAGAAGACGAGGAGCCGCAGGATGAAGATTGCTGCATGGCAAGGCTGGTCGAACATGACGAGGACGAGGAGATGGGCCACACCGGTGAAAACACATCTAAGACTCCTACCAACGCTGAGTCTGAGGTACGAATTTTGCAACTCGATGATGTGTTTAATCACCGACACGCCATTAAGAAACCCACCGTAGACGCTAGGGATTATGATTAACTTAAGCTAAAATTTGAAAATAACTATGCCTTACTTAGTCTAAAAGTAGAGGAACTTGCCTGTGCAAACGAACGTCTAATGGCCTCTGAAGCGTTAGTCAAACGTCTGCAAAGCAAAAACAAACAAAGTGAGACTAAGGTTAAGGAAACTACACTAGCCATTAGTTCATGTGAAACTTCTCGCCTCCTGACGGCCTCCCAATATGAACTGCTTACAAAGGAAAGAGTTAGGCTATACCGCAAGGTGAAAGAACTTGAAGAGCAACTTCACCTCAGAAAAAAGCAGCAAACATCTTATGTCTATTAACCAACCAGTTGAAACAGAATTCTACGACGCCCGGATGGGAATCGGCCTGGCCACTAACTGCGATCCAACGCCGCTAATTGTTAAAAGGTATAACATGTATAGTACAGCATTCCTAAAAACGAGGAAAGGGACCCCCTCACAACTTATGCCGTTTGTAAGATCCTCCTCCACTGTGCTGTCAGAAGAAAAGAGGAACAGAATATACTTTGGGCAGAAATCGCATATGACTACACAAAATTGAATGCTAGTGATAAGACTAGAAAAGCCCTCACTCTCTGAAGACATCAAGTCTCAGTTCCCAACCGAAGAACAGGAAATCGCTCTCCGAGAAGCACTTTCTCGCATCTATGTCCCAGAGAAACTTCTAGTCATAGCAGAACTAGAACGAACCATAGAAGTAGAGCGAAAAATCCTTTGCAAAAGAGCGAGAAGATCTACTTGACAAAATCTTTACACTAGAACAATCTCATAATACGAACAAACCTTCTACGTCAAGTCAAGTACCCGATTCTCAAACATGTAAATGTAAGAGGACGGCGAAGATGACTCCTGAAGCTGACATTTGTTCTAACTCTAGTATTCTTATGGATACAGGGAATGTGAGTTCGACGTCTCTGGAAGGGAGTTCGGATCAAATAAAGGAGAACCCGCTCTTCGATGACAAGAAACAAAAGACCATCCTATATTCGTCCTTCCTCTCTATGTACTGAATTCCAATGTCCTAAGATCGTAGACAATTATGTTGCCAAAACTCATCTTTTCTTTTACCAAGCTTATATCTACGTGCTGCTGCAATGAATTTGTTCTCCCACGCTTCCATGAATATGAAACACATAAACACGCACCACTGCGACCACGCAAGCGAACCTCCTCTACGACGTCTTTGAATTCTCCCATCTCGCCTAAACCTAAGGTCAAGCGAAAACGTCTCTCGCCATCAAAAGCAAACTCACCTACTACTCGCAAGCCAAAGGCGACCATAACCGAAGCACGAAAACAACAACCACATTCCCCACATCAATTCATGTATAAGGCGCCATACATGCAAGCACAAGTTAGGAAATATGGGTTAGAAAGACCATAATTCCGCCTAATCAAACAAACGACAAGGGGAAAGCTAAATTAGAATCAACACAATCTGATTTAGAAACAACATTTCCCTTTAAGCGCATAAAAACTTTACATATATGTCCCGTCCGTAAACGGGGACCCAACGTTTGCTAATGTCTGCAGGTCTGTCATGTGTGGTATCTAGACTCGGGTTGCTCCACACACATGACAGGGAATAAGGAGCTGTTGAGCAACTTCTCCGAGCGCTATCTCGGAAGGGTCTCCTTCGGAAACAGTCAAATGGCGCCAATTCTCGGAACTGGCGATCTAGTGCATGACAAACTGACAATCAAGGGCATCTCCTACGTCGAGGTTTGAGCCACAATCTCTTCAGCATTGGTCATTTCTGCGACAAAGGATACAAGGTTCTCTTCGAATCTGACATCTGCAGCATTATAGATGCCTCAGGACAATCTCTTCTTTTTGGAACGCGCACGCCTCACCTTTACGTACTCACCTTACGACCTCTCGACCAATATGCCTTATCTCTCGAGCCGCACCCAAGTTGAACGATTTATGGCACCGGCGTCTTTCACATCTCAACTTCAAGACCATCAAACAACTGCGACAGAATAAACTCGTCAACGGTCTACCCCAACTGACATATCATAAGGAACACCTCTGCTCTGCCTGTGAATTGGGGAAGATGAAGTGATCGTCTCATGTCTCTAAGGGAACACCGTCCTCTAAGCTCATCCTCGAGCTTTTACATATGGATCTATGTGGCCCAATGCCTACGGCCACAATCGGAGAAAAATGTGCATCCTCCACATAGGAATTACGACACTTCTACATGCTTATCACTCTATTTGCTCGTATTCTTACATGAATTATCCAGTCAATATTCGTTCTGAAAAGCATTTATTACGACTATCCGAGAAGACCTTTACAAGTACATATTATAGGAGCACATATTCACATGCTAGAATTACTTATCCGTGTAAAGTCAAGCAAAAATTGATTCCTGTGTCGGATGTCAAGTGTAATACCCAAGTCCGTAAGTAAGCCGGCCAATAAATAAGCATATTATGTGACTTACGTGACTGCATGAAACGTATTTTAAATATTATATGCCTGTGTAGTTAAATATTAGGTGACTATTAGGGTTACTAACCAAGTAGAAGAACTAATTGAAATTGGGTTAGTTATTGATTTTAGGGTTTATAGTATATGGCATGCTAACCTAAAAATATGTGGTTTGTAAGAAAATGGTGATAGGATGAACGTCGAAGAGACCATTGCGAAATAAAGAATCTCGAGATCAACTAATACAAGTAGCCTAAATTATGAAGCTCAAATTAATAGATGTCGAAATCTTGAAACTCGAGACATTTAGAAGCTTAAAATCATTATAACTCGAGATCTTTAAATCTCGAAACTTTGAAGACCGAAATTGGTGAGCTTGAAATATATAAAGCTCGAGAACTCGAAATCACTGAAGTCGAAGTCTTTAAAATCTGAGATCAATGTCGAGACATTGGAATTCCAATTCTAGGGTTTCTAAGTAGATTTTTTGTAATAAGAGAAAGCTCATAATAATATTATAATAATTGTTTCTTAAGAATTAGATAAGCCATGTTAAAGGAAAGTCGATGTCAATTGTCCACTAGAGCACGCTAACTATAGGATAAGAACTAACTAAAATGTTGATGTCATTTATTTAGCTACACGCATTAACATTTGAGATAAAAGGGAATAGCTTCATTTCATCAAACAAACCCTACAAAACCCTCGAAAACTTAGAAGCAGAAGAAGAACGGAAAGCATATTCTCTAAGCTGGAAGTGGTATGAAATTTCTATCCTAACTTATATGTTTAAATTTATGTGTTAGTATCATGCTTTAGAAAACAGAAATTAGCAAAATTAATTTTTGTCAATGATCTTATCAGTTATCAAGTCGTATGTGTGGAAATTCATATGATAATCATACTGTTCTTAAGAATATGCTCTTTAAGAAGATTTAGATATTGACCGACAGGATTTTAGTGTTAGATGTCGAAACCCTGATAAGTTTTTGTAGGAATAGTCTCGAGCTTTAAAATGAGGATAGAAAGAATGTCGAAGGATATGTTAAATACCATGTCGAAATCTAGTATTAAAACCTCGAAATCTAATTTGATGTTAATGTCGAGATCCATTGTATAATTTAGAGTATATTGAAATTTAGTATTATGTGGATACAGAAAAGGTATAATATCGACATACCTCTCGATATTTGGTACAAAAGCTCTCGACATTTTTATAAAAAAACTCGAGATCTATTTAACTCTAATATGTCGAGATCTATGTTAGAGTTAATTTCGAGATAGATGTTGGTGTCGAGATCCATTTAACTTAAGCCTCGAAATCTTTGGGTAATATCGAGATTCATGTCCAATATATGTCGAGATCTTTTAGTTGTTCATAGTAGCATACGATGTCGAGATCTAGTTTGCTATACAAGATTTATTTTGAAAACCCTATCGAGATTTAATAACCCATGTCAAGATCCATGCCTAAACTCCATGTCGAGATCTAATTCCAACATATCGTGCTTCTTATGAATTCAAAAGGATACCTTTCAATCTGGGTTAAGTTCGAAATTTATAAAAGTTAAAACTAGGGTTTTCAAATTAAGCCATTTTAGTAAAACTGTAATTAGACTAACAGACCCTAATTTTATATGTGTCAATAGGGTTCGAAGATTAGCGACATACAGTACGATAAGATTAAATAAGCTAAGGATACCGAGTAAGTGGAAGTCCCATTTACAACACATGTATGTGCATGAAAATTATGTGTATGTGTTTCTATGGTTTTACGTGACTTCTTACGTGAATTATGCGTTATATGACATGTATGGTTTATTTACACAATATGATGGCATGACACGCATATTCATGACATGAGCATATGCACGCACTTTTAGTACAAAAGGCATGATATGAGAGCGTGCATAATATACGACCGCTTGAGAGCGATAAAGATTCGCCGATATGGGCGTCTGATGTCGACTCACAGTTGAGTCACGGCCCTTCTATGCTACCATGGTGAAGTCGTATGGCTCTACCGTCAAGACATGATATGTACAAGGGAAGACATGATTTAGGGCTAATGCCCTCATGGCGGATCGTGAAACTTGGAGGGTGCGAGCTGAGGTAGTAAGCGACACCGAGTGTATGTCTGGTGTTGACTACCTCGAGGCTACCAGTGTGAAGCGTCCGCGTGGCGTGTGAAACCACCTTGGGACAGAAAAGGCACCCTAGGGTTAGCCTCCCTTGAGTGGGTATTGCCCCTTATATTTATTTATCCCTTGTGGATTCGAGCTCCATGATGGTGCATAGCAAGATAACCGAGGGCTCTATATGACAAGACAAGACAAGGAAAATATGAGGTCTACGGAGCATTGGCGCGGATGCCTTTGCTATTTAGGACATGTGCATGGCGTGCATGGCTTTCACTTACTGAGCTTTATAGGCTCATTTCCACGTATTTATTTGTTGTAGGTTCACGAGATCACGGTACGTGATCTTTACGAGGGCGAGGCCAAATTTTGAAGCTTCCGGAGGACTTTTGAGGTGCAGTGTGTACATGGATGCGACCTGAGTGGCGGGCTGATAGATTATTTTGAACCATGCGCACTCACCTTGTATTTATGTCCTAGGAACATTTTGATTTGTACGGAAGAGTTTCCTTTATATAATAGGAAAAACTTTTGTATGCATTTTCGTATATAGATTTCATATATATCACATGCAAGTCACACGAATTAGTAATAAAAATGAGTGGTGGAAGTTAGGGCGCCACAGGTGGTATCAGAGCTTTGTTTACAAGTTCTATAGACTGTCCATGTACACACACTCAAAAGTACGGAAGCGGCCTTGCTAGTAAGTTTCATGCTTTTATGAATGTTTATGTGCGTAATTTATTGGCCTTAGGGACTACTGATAATCGAGATACGACAATCCTTCAGCTGACCAAACTCCGTTCGCCAGCAATCTGCTCAAATTCAGGAGATGATGCAACAAAGAAATACGGGCGACCATCTAGTAGCGGACCTTCTCAGGCGGAAAGAGTTGAGATTGTTGGGGAGCGATTTCGTAAACTCAAACCCACAACATTTGAAGATGCTGTTGACCCTACTGCGGCTGAAGACTGGCTCTGAACTCTGGAAAGCATGTTCCAGATAGTAGGATTCCAGCAGATGAGAAGGTGTTATGTGCTGCCTTCCTGCTGAGGGGAAGTGCAGGCCATTGGTGGGATACCATTCTCGAAGCAATGAGCTTTTTCGAAGCAAGTATTTTACCGCCCCGGTACGAGCCGAAAGGAATGAATGAATTCATCAACCTACGCCAGGGCTCGATGACCGTAGCAGAGTACGTTAGGAAATTCGAGCAATTATCCCGATTCGCATCTCACATGGTGAGCAAAGATACATTGAAAGTGGAGCGTTTCTTGGAAGGCCTGAAACTCGAATTATATAGAGATGTAAACATGGCCGGATCTCGAGGAGCCATCTATGCTCAAGTGGCCGAACATGCGTTAATGGCGGAGCAAGCTGAGCTCCGAATTATGCGAGCCCATGAAGCGAAGGGAAGTTTGTCCAAGGGCCGAAAGTGGAGGTAACCCGAAGAAACCATTTAAACCCAAGAATGCCCGACCTAATTTCCAGAACCTACCTGGACCTCCACAACAATTCAGTTCTAATCAGGGAAGAAACCTCCAATGACTATACCCCAATGTCCCAGGTGCACAAGCCGACATCTGGGAGTGTGCTATTCTCAGAATGCAGTCTGCTATAAGTGTGGCAAGACGGGCCACTTTCCAAGGCATGCACGGAGACCGCGTCTGGAAGTTCAGCACTGTCAAACAAGACCACCTACGGTACCTGCTAGGGTTTACACGTTGACTTCTGAAGCGGCGGAGAATAATTCGTATGTGGTGGCAGGTACTCTCCTAATCCATTCAACCCCGACATGCATATTAGTTGATTCAGGAGCCACGCATTCATTTGCATCTACTAACTATGTGGCGAAACTCGGGTTACACCTAACCTAGTTAACTACGAATAGAACGTTACCATCAACACGGAACCTCTACGAGAACCAACCAAATCTTAAGAGATAGCTCAGTAATAGTGAACGATAGGACCTTACCCGTTGACCAGATAGTCATTCCAATGAACGATCATGAAGTAATCTTATGAATGGACTGGCTATCAAGCCACCTCCTTGCATCTCTATAATGGAAAGAGGACAAATAACCTAACTATATACCACTTAATACACCTAATCAACTAATATTACATGAAGACAAATAAGAATAAATAAGCTAAAAAGATTAGAAAGAGAGGAGAGGAGAGGCGGGCTGATGGCGGGACTCCACGGACTTTTGAGGGGGGCGCAGTACATGGACGCGACATGTAGAATGAGTTTATGTTTTGTGTTTTAAAATTGGGCTTGGAGATCTTGGGTTTCGGCCCAATGAATAAAAATATGTTTGGGTTTGGACTTATGAATTTAGATATTGTACGTATTTGTATTATTATGTTTTAAAAGTTTTATTAAATGGTCATTCTGCTGCTTACGCAGCGAAAATCCGCCAAATACGTATCTAGGAAGTCGGGTCGTTACAGGTGGTATCAGAGCGTAGGTTATAGGTTCTGTAGACTGTCCATGTACTGCCGCTCAAAAGCCTGGAGGGTCAGCCTACGCCAGTAAGGTTTAATACGTAATTATGTTATTTACGAATTTCTGATATGCTTTACGTGAATATTTGTGTGATTTTTTTATGTGTTCCTTGATGTGTTCGAAAACTAGAGATTTCGTACTTTTACACTTAGATTGGTAGGAGACTTTCAGTTGAATTAAGGTAGGAAGAGAATGATCAAAATTCGGATCTTTGATTGAATTTGGGGTTTCTTTGAAATTCGGGGGAAATTCGGGCCAATTAGGAAATTCGGCGAAATTTAAGTTTTTGGGCCTTTTCAAAATTTTTACTTTGTCAATTTGGGCTTGACCAAATCGAACCAAGCTGAAATTCGGGAAGTTAAAAAAAATAAATGGCGAAATAAATGAGGGTCGAACAATATTAAATTTTTAATATTCGGGGCTTGTATACAATTTTGAAAATGAGACGAGGACGTAGGGTTAGTTGTAGAAATTTAGGAAGTGAGACGAGGATGTAGAGAAAACATGATAGAGTAGATGCATAACGATTACATAACTCAATCAGATTACAACTCGGATACATAAAAAAAACTTAGAAGATAAAACATCCGACAACGTTCGGGAAGTTTTGCCGGCATCTTCTTCCAATATGCCCGAACAAGACGCGGCTTCCCATGACTGAACCTTTCACAAATTAAACGCAAGTGCAGTGAGTGGCAAACCACATCACAAGAATGGCGATTGCAGCGAAGAGCAATCCCCAAAGAAGGCATAACTCAAATTTAAGCTTTTCGAGATTTTTTCTCCAAAAAGGTTCTTGAGGAACATCCTCACGATCCGCATTTTCCTCCGAGATTATACATTGCGAAGATTAAATGATGTGGTTGGAGAGAATTGTGTTTTGGTGGCAAATAGAGTGCATCAAGTACCTATTTATAGGCGTTAGTGAAGCGAAGGATAAGCAACATTAATTTTGAGTTTTCTTCGAACGCCGTATAGAGATAAGCTTCATCAATTTCTCGATCAGATTTTTCTTCTAACGCCGTAATCTCGATTTAAGAGATCACGCGCAGCAAGAAAATCACATTGGACTTTCATCACAAAAATTCAATCCAAAATCTCGAAGAAAGATGTTGATGTCCATTACGACAAAGAAATGTGCTCACGTTAAATCAATGCCGTATTTAGATGCACTGCGTACACTCTGTCGCATCAATGAAAATAACGCACAAACACGGCTGAACTTCAGCCTATGTTATTGGATCAACCGAGCTCCCTTTCTTATTGAGCACAACACGGAAGTTACAGATCTATATCTTTCTACAACTCTTGTGTTTTCCACCTCACGATGATTTTCACTCTAAAAGAAGTTACATGCTCGAGAAAGTGAACTGGAAATCCGACATTAATAAGATAGAAATCTTGTTTTAAGCGTGAAGTCGCGATCTATCTTCACCGTCCATTTTATCCGATAGAACGCTCCACAAGTCGCCACGTGGTATTGCATTTCTGCGTGTTAGAGCAAGAATCGCATGCGACTCTATAGTGAAATAGCACCTTCACTACCATCCGTCCGATTTTTGATCCACGTTCACGATTCACCATCCGATTCTTTCACTTCTTAAACATCTCAGCTGTCGATCCTTTCGCGCGATATCCTAGGAACATATTAAATCTTCACCCCTTCAAATCCTGACCATTAGATTGCGCGCCATCTTGTATCCAACGGCAGCTGCTCAACGTGACAATAACGGTGAAGAAGCCAGCCTTAACTATGAAGAACTTTCCATTTATGTGGACGAAAGCATGTGAAGAAAACTTCCAGGAGTTGAAGAAACGACTGACAATAGTTCTGTTCTTACAATACCCTCTGGTATCGAAAGATTTTCGGTATACAGTGATGCCTAAAAATGCTTGGGGTACGTGTTAATGCAGAACGGAAGGTAATTGCGTGTGCCTCCCGACAGCTCAATCCTACGAGAAACATTACCCCACACACGATTTGGAACTCGTAAGCCGTGGTGTTTACCCTGAAATTTGGCGACATTATCTATACGGAGAACGATGCGAGATTTTAATCGATAAGCCCAAAGTACTTCTTCACGTAGAAGGAGTAAAACATGAGGCAAAGACGATGGTTAGAGTTAGTAAAAGACTAAGATTGTGTGATAAATTATCACCCAGGAAAAAGGAACGTAGTCGCAGAAGCCTTGAGCCGTAAATCAGTTAATACGAACTTGTGCCAACCCGGAGTGGAAATAATCATTTTCGTGAAGATCGAAATAAAACTAGTAGCGTTAACGTTGAAGCCGACGTTGTTAAATCGAATTCTCGGGGCACAAAAAGAGGATGAATTATATCTGAAGAGCCGAACGGAACAAGATGAAGGTGTTCAATCGGCGTTCGGATCTCGAGATGATGAAAGCTTACAGTTCCGAGGTCGCTTATATGTACCACCCGATGAAGAGATCCGTCAAATTATAATGTCGGAGGCACATACAACAACTTACTCGTTACATCCCGGTGCAACACAAATGTATCGGGACTTACGAATAAATTATTGGTGGCCGGGAATGAAGAAAGATGTGGCTGCTTTTTCGAGCAACGATGCTTGACGTGCCAGCAATCAAAGGGAGAACATCCAAGACAGGCGGGAACGTTGCACCTTTGATGACTCCCGAGTGGAAGTGGGACCATATCACGATGGACTTTGTCGTCGGGTTACCCAAGACGGTAAAGGGCTATGATGCAATCTGGGTGATCGTAGACCGGTTTAACTAAATCAGCTCATTTCCTGCCAAGCAATCAAACTTATTCCATGGGGAAATATGCTGAGACTGTACATACAACAAATTATGAGACTCCATGGGATCCCGATTTCAATCGCTTCGGATCGGGATTCGAGGTTTCTAATTTTGGGTGAGTTTACAAAAGGCCATGGGGACGAACTGTCTTTCTGTACGGCATATCGTCCCCAGACGGATGGACAATCTGAAAGATCAATCCAGACACTCGAAGATATGTTGAGAGCATGCATTCTTGATTTCCGAGAAGTTGGAGCAAATACCTTCCACTGATCAAGTTTTCCTATAACAACAGCTATCAAGCCACGATCGGGATGGCGCCTTACGAAGCCTTGTACGGGCGTAATGTCGATCCCCAATACATTGGGATGAAATCGGTGAGAAGGCATTGTTGGGTCCAAAATGGTTGGTGAATGACTGAAGCTGTGGGAAAAATCCGGGAGAGGATGCAAACGGCCCAAAGTCGTCAGAAGAGTTATGCAAAAGACGAAGGCCGTTGTTGATAACGGCAATCAAGTCTTTTTGAAGATCTCGCCAATGAAGGGACGAAAGCGTTTCAGAAAGAAGGGGAAGTGAGTTGGAGATATATCGGACCCTTTCACAATTGTGAAACGAGTTGGAGAAGTGGCGTACTAGCTCGAGTTGCCAACATCGCTCGCGCAAGTTCATGACGTCATTAATGTGTCTACATTACGGAAATACATCCCAGACCCGAGCCACGTCCTGCAGGTGAATCACTTCATCAAAGTTGAAACCGGACTTGAGCTACGAGGAAAGACTGGTGGAAATTTTGATGTACGAGGTGAAACACCTTCGGAATAAGAATATACCCCTCGTGAAGGTCTTGTGGTGGAACCATGTATGGAAGAAGCTACTTGGGAACACGAAGACGAGATGAGAGAAAAGTATCCAGAATTATTCTTTCGATGAATTTCGGAGACGAAATTCTTATAAGTGGGGGAGGATGTAATGCCCGTAAAATTTATACGGGATTATTTTAATAATATTCGGAATGTGTGAAGTCGATTTCGAAGATACACCGATTTCTTTCCGTGCCGAGCCAAGAATTTAGAATTGGATCCGAAGAATTAAAAGGGCCGAAATACTTAACGGCCAAATGGAGAATAATGGCCCAAATGTGAGAGAGATAGATTAGAGGTAGGATTTTGGCCCAATAATGTAAAATAATAATAATAATGACAATAACAATAATAATAATAATAAAATTATTATGGCTGAAATTAAGTAAAGGAATAAATAAAATAATTCCAATTCACCTTCATGTGAGTGTGGTAAATAAAACAAGATCTTTTACTTAATAAATGCACCTCCATCCATCTCCATGTGAGTATGGAGACAAGATATAACAATCAAGCCACCTCCATGCATCTCTATAATGGAAAGAGGATAAAATAACCTAATATACCACTTAATACACGTAATCAACTAATATTACATGAAGACAAATAAGAATAAATAAGCTAAAAAAGATTAGAAAGAGAGGAGAGGAGAGGCGTGAGAGTGAGAGAGAGAAGGAAGAATGGAGAGAAAGAAAAGAAAGGAAAAAGGGAGAAAGTAGAGAAGGCGAAAAGAGAGGAGGAGAAAAACCTTCGGGAGCTCGGGACCGAAACTCTGGGGTCGGGATCACACCGAAACTACCCGTTACGTAGCTATCTCCGGAATTTAAGGTAAGTGAACATCACCTACACACGTAAACAAGTTTTAAATCCATGAATTTACGTGATTGCATGATCTCTTACGAATTTATACGTGTTTATGCGCTAAACGTGAATTTCTTGTATGATTTTCGTGATGATGCTTACATGCTAAAATTTGGCCAGTTTAATACCTTAATCTTTATGAAGTTTAGGTCCATGAAACATAAGAATAAAGTTCGAGGACTTGTGAGAGGATAGAACAATACTTAGGGAGGATTAGTGTTTTCTAGGGTTTTCTTTATCCATTTCGGTCAAGAGGTTCAAAAAATTCATATCTCACAATCTAGACCTTGGATTCAAAATTCCTTTGGGCTGATTCGAGAGTTGCAAGTTGTTTAACTGTAGTTAAAATTTCAGGTCCATCGGACATCGTTTACCCCGTGATCATTGAGAAATACTAAACTGTCGCAAAACAGCCGTATAAAATAGTTTTTTTTTTTAATTTTGGGACTTGACTTAAATTTCTTTACAAATCTGGGGGCTGATAATGTAAAATCCGAAGAGGGGATATTTGTAAAGAAATATAAAACTTTTGTGGCAGATTTGAAATTAGGAATAAATAATTGGGTCTTTTGTGTAGTTTTTTAGAAATTCGGGGACTAGATTGAAATGTTTCAAAAATCTGGCGGTTGAGGGTGTAAAATCCGAACAGGGGAGATTTTAGTGATATAAAGTTTTTGGGGCAGATTCGAAATTCGGGATAAATAATTGGGGTCCTTTTGTGTAATTTGAAAAATTTCGGGGACTAGATTGAAAAGTTCTAAAAATATAGGGACTGAGGTTGTAAATTCGGACAGGGGAGATTTTTAGAGAAATATAAAGCTTTCAAGGTAGATCTGAAACAAATTTTCGGGTCCTAAAATGTAAATTATGAGATTTTGGGGGTTTATATGAAAAATTAGGAAGATACTCTTAATTAGGAACTTAAGTGATATTTTGAAATTGGACGTTAGAATTTTAAAATATATTAAATTAGGGACCAATTGTGAAATTAGGGTCCTAAAGTGAAAAAGGATTAAATTTTGGTGAACTCTTAGTGAAATTTCGGCAAGAGTTTCGGTGGTTAAGGTTTCGGGCCGATCAAGTCGGAACGCGGGCTTCGGGCCTGAATTATTTGGTGTATAAGGATTTTCGAGATCGGCCGAGCTAATACCTCGAGCCGATACGTTGCATTTTATATGTTGCTTTGTGAAATGTTGCATTTTATTTGCATGTCATTTGCATACACGTGGTACGAGGGGAGTTGTAACCGTGCGGGGTCATGGTAACACTGTATAGTGTCGATGAGTGGGATAAAGTGATCGATGTTAGTTGTCAGGCTATGATTCGATGAAGCGCTTGCGGTTGAGACCGAGATGGGGCCGCTTGTCACTATTTTAGGTGCGGTGAGACCGAGATGGGGCCGCTACCACTTACCCTTATTATAGTCACGGTTGAGACCGAGATGGGGCCGTACTTCATGACATTATATGACATTTTATGCGTGGATTCCGAGTCTAGCCTAGGGCCCTGTTTATGAATTGAGAGTTGAAGTAGAAACGAGCGTATGCTCGAGAGATGTCGAGCGTGCATTTGTGAGGGTGTCAGGTTTGGGATGTGAGAGCATTTGCATTCATGCATATTTTCATCTACTGGGCAAAAGCTCAGGGTTTACGTGTGTAGGTTAGGCGGCTGATGGCGGTGACTCCACGGACTTTGAGGGCGGAGCAGTACATGGGACGTGACCTGTAGAACGAGTTTATGTTTTGTGTTGGCTTGGAGATCTTGGGTTTCGGCCCAATGAATAAAAATGTGTTTGGGTTTGGACTTATGAATTTAGATATTGAACGTATTTGTATAATTATGTTTTAAAAGTTTTAATTGGGCTTTCCGCTGCTTACGCAGCAAAAATCAGCCAAAATACGTATCTAGGAAGTCGGCTCGTTACACAGACTTCCGCCAGATCGTGAAATTCAATTCACGATTGACCTAGTACCAGGAGCTGCACCCATCTCTAAGGCACCGTACCGACTCGCTCCAGCTGAGCTGAAGGAATTGAGGGAGCAACTGAATGAACTGTTGCAAAAAGGGTTCATTCAGCCGAGCTTCTCACCATGGGGAGCACCGGTTTGTTTCGTTAAGAAGAAGGAGGGGTCGATGCGGCTCTGCATCGATTATAGGGAACTGAACAAGATTACGATCAAGAACAAATACCCCATCCCTCGAATTGACGACTTATTTGACCAACTGCAAGGCGCAACTGTCTTTTCGAAGATAGATTTGAGTGAGGATATCACCAATTGAAAATTCGAGAAGAGGATATTCGAAGACTGCTTTAGTACCCGCTATGGGCATTACGAATTCCTAGTCATGCCTTTTGGGCTGACTAATGCGCCAGTGGCATTCATGGACTTAATGAACCAAGTATTCAAACAATTCCTCGACAAATGTGTCATCGTTTCATCGATGACATACTCATCTATTCAAAAACCAAAGAGGAGCACGAACAACACTTGAAGATCGTATTAGGTATTTTACGAGAAAAGCAGTTGTATGCGAAATTCAAGAAATGCGAGCTTTGGCTTAGTCAAGTCGCATTTCTTGGACACGTTATTTCGGAGCTGGAATTTCTGTTGATCCCAGCAAGATTGAAGCTATTAACAACTGGCCTCAACCGACAAATGTGACAAAAATACGGAGCTTTCTTGTGCTAGCCGGATACTACCGAAAATTGGATTTCTCCAAAATTGCATCAACTATGACGAAGTTAACGAAGAAGAATACTCCATTCGAATGGGACGATGCTTGCGAGCAGAGCTTCCAAGAATTGAAGAAACGACTTACTTCAGCCCAGTGTTAACGGTTCCTACGGGGACTCGAGGATTTTCCGTATATAGCGATGCATCAAAGAAAGGATGCGTCTTAATGCAGAACGGTAACATAGTCATATATGCCTCACGGCAGCTAAAGGAATATGAAAAGAACTACCCGACTCACGACCTAGAGCTTGCGTCTAGTTTTTGCTCTCAAGATCTGGAGGCATTACCTATACGGCGAGCGATGCGAGATCTTCACTTATCACAAGAGTCTCAAATACTTCTTCACTCAGAAGGAGTTAAATATGAGACAAAGACGATGGCTCGAGTTAGTCAAGGACTATGACTGCGTAATTAGCTACCACCCGGGGAAAGCATACGTAGTGGCGGATGCATGAGCCGCAGACTGTGAACACGGAATTACAGAAGCTCGAAGTAGAAGTAATACAAATGGGCGAAATCGAAAGAAGATTAGCGGATAACACTTCGACCTATGTTAATGGAGCAAATTACGAAGGCCCATGAGAATGATGAATTATACCTGAAAATCAAAGAAGCACCAATAGAGCAAAGATCCACAGACTTTACAATACACGACGACGGAACCTTATATTATAGAAGACATCTCGATGTTCCTAACGACACTGAACTTCGAAAGACAGTCATGACAGAAGCCCACACTACCGTATACTCTATTCACCCAGGAGCGACAAAAATGTATAGGGATCTATGAGCCAACTATTGGTGGCCAGGAATGAAAAGAGACGTGACATTTGTAAGCCAATGCCTGACGTGTCAGCAAATTAAGGCAGAACATCAACGACCGGCAGGAACTTTGTAATCCCTGCCAGTACCCGAATGCAAGTGGGATCATATCACCATGGACTTCGTTGTTGGCTTGCCTAAGACCGTGAAAGGCCACGACGCTATATGGGTTATCGTTGATCGACTGACCAAATCTGCCCATTTTCTTCCTAGCAGCTCAACATTCTCAATGGAACGATACGCGAAACTATATATTCAAAAAAAAGTACGACTCCACGGAGTTCCAATTTCGATAGTTTCCGATCATGATTCGAGATTCTTATCCAAGTTCTGGATGAGTTTGCGGAAGGCCATGGGAACCAAGTTAACCTTTAGTACTGCCTATCATCCTCAGACAGACAGGCAGTCCGAACGAACAATCCAGACATTGGAAGATAAGCTAAGAGCTTGTGTGCTCGACTTTAAAGGAAATTGGAGCAGATATCTTCCGTTGATTGAGTTCTCATACAACAATAGCTTCCACGCAACAATCGGAATGGCTCCATATGAAGCTCTATACGGACGCAAATGCAGATCTCCAATCCATTGGGATGAAGTTGGAGAAACAGGCAATACTAATCCCTGCTCTAGTGCAAGAAATAACAGAAGCCATTGGTCAAATACGAGAACGGATGAAAACGGCGCAAAGCAGGCAAAAAAGCTACGCAGACCAAAAGCGTAGACCACTGGAGTTCCAAATCGATGACTTCGTATGTTTAAGGTATCTCCTATGAAAGGAGTTAAGGGGTTCGGAACGAAAGGCAAGCTGAGCCCACGTTATATAGGACCGTTCCGAATCCTCAGAAAAGTTGGCGAAGTTGCTTATCAATTGAATTACCAATTTGCTAGCTCATGTACATGACGTCTTTCACGTCTCGACACTGCGAAAATACGTCGCGTACCGAAAGCCATGTGCTGAACACTAAGAATCTCCATCAACAACTCAAGCCAGATTTAAGTTACGAGGAAAAGCCAGTGGAAATCCTAATGTTTGACGGAAACAATTACGGAATAAGAGATCTCGTTAGTCAAGGTGTTATGGCAGAATCAATCCACTGAAGAAGCTACGTGGGAACGGGAAGATGATATGAAAAACCACTACCCTGAGCTATTTCTGCCTACCTGATTTCGGGGGCGAAATCCCTTTTAAGGGGGGAAGGATGTAATACCCGAGTCCCGTAAGTAGCTGGCCAATAAATATGCATACATATTATGTGACTTACGTGACTGCATGGAACGTATTTAAATATTATATGCTTGTGTAATTACATATTAGGTGACTATTAGGGTTACTAACCAAGTAGAAGAATTAATTGAAATTGGGTTAGTTATTGATTTTAGGGTTTATAGTATATGGCATGCTAACCTAAAAATATGTGGTTTGAAAGAAATGTTGATAGGATGAACGTCGAAAGAGACCAATTGCGAAATAAAGAATCTCGAGATCAATTAATACAAGTAGCCTAAATTATGAAGCTCAAATTAATAGATGTCGAAATCTTGAAAACTCGAGACATTTAGAAGCTTAAAATCATTATAACTCGAGATCTTTAAATCTCGAAACTTTGAAGAACGAAATTGGTGAGCTTGAAATATATAAAGCACGAGAACTCGAAGTCACTGAAGTCGAAGTCTTTAAAATCTGAGATCAATGTCGAGACATTGGAATTCCAAATTCTAGGGTTTTCTAAGTAGATTTTTGTAATAAGAGAAAGCTCATAATAATATTATAATAATTGTTTTCTTAAGAATTAGATAAGCCATGTTAAAGGAAAAGTCGAGATCTAGTTTGCTATACAAGATTTATTTTGAAAACCCTATCGAGATTTAATAACCCATGTCGAGATCCATGCCTAAACTCCATGTCGAGATCTCATTCCAACATATCGAGCTTCTTATGAATTTCAAAAGGATACCTTTCAATCTGCGTTAAGTTCAAAATTTATAAAAGTTTAAAACTAGGTTTCAAATTAAGCCATTTTAGTAAAACTGTAATTAGACTAACAGACCCTAATTTTATATGTTTCAATATTTAGGGTTCGAAGGTTATCGACATACAGTACGATTAAGATTAAATAAGCTAAGTAAACCAGGTAAGTGGAAGTCCCATTTACAACACATGTATGTGCATGAAAATTATGTGTTATGTGTTTCTATGGTTTTATGTGACTTCTTACATGAATTATTTGCGTTGTATGACATGTATGGTTTTATTTACACAATATGATGGCATGACACGCATATTCATGACATGAGCATATGCACGCACGTTTAGTACAAAAGGCATTATATGAGAGCGTGCATAATATATGATCGCCTGACAGCGATAAAAGATTCGCCGATATGGGCGCCTTATGTCGACTCACAGTTGAGTCACGGCTCTTCTATGCTACCATGGTAACGTCGTTATGGCGCTACCGTCAAGATATGACATGTACAAGGCATGACATGATTTTAGGGCTAGTGCCCTTATGGCGGATCGTGAAACCTAGAGGGTGCGAGCTGACGGAGTAAGCGACACCGAGTGTATCTCTGGTGTTGACTACCTCGGTTAGGCTACCACTGTGAAGCGTCCGCGTGGCGTATGAAACCACCTTGGGACAGAAAAGGCGCCCTAGGGTTAGCCTCCCTTGAGTGGGTATTGCCACTTATATTTATTTATCCCTTGTGGATTCGAGCTCCATGATGGTGCATAGCAAGATAGCCGAGGGCCCTATATGACAAGACAAGACAAGAAAAATATGAGATCTAGGGAGCATTGGCGCGGATGCCTTTGCTAATTTAGGACACGTGCAAGGCATGCATGGCTTTCACTTACTGAGCTTTATAAGCTCATTCAATTTATGTATTTATGTGTAGGTTCACGAGATCACGGTACGTGATCTTTACGAGGGCAAGGCCAAATTTTGAAGCTTCCGGAGGACTTTTGAGGTGGCAGTGGAGGTGGCAGTGTGTACATGGATGCGACCTGAGTGGCGAGCCGATAGATTATTTTGAACACGCATGCGCACTCACCTTGTATTTATGTCCTAGGAACATTTTGATTTGTACAGAAGAGTTTCCTTTATATAAAAGGAAAAAATTTTGTACGCATTTTCGTATATAGATTTCATGTATATCAAATGCAGTCACACGAATTAGTAATAAGAATGAGTGGTGGAAGTTAGGGGCGCCACATCAAGTCACAAAGTTCTAGTCAAAACTGGATTCCTAGGACTATATCATCGACGACCAACTTAGGCTCATAGACTAAATTTACACGATTTACGACTAACTCGTTTTCTGCCTAATAAGGGAGGACCCATACGACAATGGGTACCAAAGTCCCGATAGTTTTGCAGATTTCCCTCATTTATGGTACTCCTATGGTAGTTGGTCCACATACATGATCATGGGCGAGCGATAGAGCAACTACAATAATTCCCTACCTAAGTGACAAAACTCTGCGACGAAATTCCTTACTCATTTTTTTCCTAAAAGTGCTAAAATTTAGGATGAGTCACTATTAATTTTCTAAGGATTACAATTTGGTACATTATGCATCTGAGCTGAAATGTAAATGATAAATTTTCTTTTAATGAATTTATCATGCATTTTTCCGCATTTTGTTTAATAAATAAATATATAAATTTAAAAATAAAAAATAATGTTTTTTATCATGCATACTTAGTTTTTTTTCCCTCTGTTTTCAAATCATGTTCATGTTTTTAATAATAAAAAACACATACACATAGTTTTGCTGCGTTGTTTTGAAAAACAAAATTAAACAAAAACAACGAAAAAATGGGGAGTGACGATTACTCGATCTACTTTGATTTATTTACAAAAAAGCTTCCTTGATATAGACTGGTCATTTGCTTAATATTGTCTGTCTAGTCGCATTCTTTTGTCCAAAGGTCACTCGTTTGTTTCACTAGACACAAAGCGACATCATATATGTGAGATTTTGAGCCTTTTATTTTTTGGGAATTATCATTGAGCGATTTACACATCAATGCTTGTCTTAACTTGTATTTCTGGCCTCATACTCGCTTTGCATTAGATTGTTGGAGAAATAATGGGGGCAGGTAGGATCCTCACTTGTACAAATCAAATATCATCCTTGAAATTATTCCTCTAGTCATCCCTTTGAGCCTTCTCCGATATCCTTTTCTTCATTTTTATCCCAATCAAGCCTTCAACCGTAATTGATAAATTTCGAAGGGTTGCATAAACGAGAAAATGAGGGGGGAGAAAAAGGCGACGAAAGATAAAGAAGAAAATGATGACAAAAGGAGGTGGAACGCACAGGAGGAATGTTCAACGCACAATAAATAGTCCAAAAGAACCTACCTACCTCATTACTGAAATCTTCTATAAGTCATAAGAAGCGGGCATGGATCTTGCTGTGAACTTCTCCTTCGATAATCTCGTGTGGTCGTTAGAACGGCTGGAAGAGGAGCACCACGAAGTGAAGTTCTCCAACGATAATCTGGTCTTATATCAAGAAAACGAGAAGAGGAGCACGGCCTTGGGTTCGAATCCATAACTATGAACCTCTCCAAATCGATAATCTTTGAAACATCTTTAGGGATTAAAAGAAGAGGAGCACGGTATCGACCCGAGAGCCAACAAGAAGAACTTCGCCTTAGATAATCTCTCAGCCTCGTAGAGAAGCGGAGCTTCAGCTTGAGTAAGTGTAGAATAATATGAAAAAGTTTAAGGATGGAAAAGAAAATACTGGTGAAAAAGGACGACGAAGAAAAGGAAGAAGATCTTTAGTCTACGATTCCTAAATATTTTCCAGCACTATTTTCAAAGTAATCAAAGATCAAAAGGCAAACCTACTTTTCACACAATACACACACTTTAAGGTGAGATCCTCTCCATCTACAACAGCCTGTCTGCCTGTGCTCCTTACGTGCAACCTTAGTCTACCAACACTCGAGTTGACCCGCTGGCTCTCCTCTCGAACAAGACTGTTGAACGATCTTCCACCTCTTAGACCAAACAGAACAAAGGGAAGCAACCAGTTGTTGTATCTGACACCTCTTCAGGATCCGAAGCTGATACGGAATCTGATGAAGATGTTCGTGATCTACGCAAGCAGCTGCAATGCTCACAAAGATGGTCTCAAAGAAGATCGGGAAAAAATCCTCATCTTCCTCCAATCGTCAAAGAACCTTTAGCGGCACCAAAAAGACCACTCCCACGGAGGAAGCTAAGCTGATAAAGAAAGAGGAGGAATCCACACCTCAAAATTCTGTGAAGTGCTTTCGGTGTGGAAAGTCAGGTCACTTTGCCAAGGAATGCCACGCCCCATGCATGAAGGACTCTGGCTACTACGACCGTAAGGCCAGGATAACCCGCAAAATGGAAAGTGGGAAAGTTCTTCTCAACGAAGAAGCTGAGTGGGTGAACGACACTTCCGAAGACGAGGAGCCTAAGGATGAGGATTGTTGCATGGCAAGGCTGGTCGAAGATGACGAGGACGAGGAGATGGTTAACACCAGTGAGAACACTGCTAAGACCCCTACCAACGCAGAGTCTGAGGTACGAATTTCACAACTCGATGATGTGTTTAATCGCCGTCACACCATTAAGAAATCCACCGTAGACGTTAGGGATTATGATGAACTTAAACTGAAATTTGAAAACAACTATGCCTTACTTAGTTTAAAAGTAGAAGAGCTTCCTTGCTCAAACGAACGACTACTTGCCTCTGAATCGCTAGTCAAACGTCTGTAAAACAAGAATCAACAAAGTGAGAATAAGATTAAGGAAACCATACTGGCCATCAGTTCATGTGAAACATCTCGTCTCTTGACGGCGTCACAATATGCACTGCTTACTAAGGAAAGAGTTAGGCTGTACCAAAAGGTGAAAGAGCTTGAAGAGCAACTTCACCTTAGAAACAAACAAGCACACCTCTTATGCCAATTAAACCAACCGGCTGAAACAGAATTCCACGACGCCCAGATGGGAATCGGCCTGGCCAGCAATTGCGAACCAACGCCGATAATGATTAAAAGGTATAACATGTACAGTACTGCATTCCTACAAACGAGGAAGGGTACTCCCTCACAGCTCATGCCATTTGTAAGATCCTCCTCCGTTGTCATTTCGGAAGAAAAGAGGGAACAGAACATTCTTTGGGCGGAAATCGCGTATGACTACACAGAATTGAATGCTAGTTATAAGACTAAAAAACCTTCACTCTCTGAGGACATCAAGACTCTATTCCCAACCAAAGAACATGAAATTGCTTTCCGAGAAGCGCTTTCTAGCATCTATATCCAGAGAAACTTCTGGTCATAGCAGAACTAGAACGAACCGTAGAGTTAGAGCGGAAAGCTTTGTGAAGGAGCGAGATGATCTACTTAGCAAAATCTTTACCCTAGAGCAATTTCACAATACGAACAAACCCTCTACGTCGAGTCAAGTACCCGATTCTCAAACATGTAAATGTAATAGGACGGCGAAGATGACTCCTGAAGCTGAAACATGTTCAAACACTAACTCTCGTATTCCTATGGATACAGGGAATGTGAGTTCGACGTCTCTGGAAGAGAGTTCGTTTGAAATAAAGGAAACCACTCTTCGATAACAAGAAGAAAAGACCCTCCTATATTCGTCTTTCCTCTTTATGTATGAATCCCAATATCTTAAGGACGTAGATAATTATGTTGCCAGAACTTATCTTCCTTTTACAAACTTATGTCTATGTGTTTCTGCAATGACTTGTTTCTCCCACGCTTTCATGAATATGAAACACACGAACACGCAACTCTTCGACCAAGCAAGCGAACCTCCTCTACGACGCCTTTGCATTCTCCCATTTCTTCTAAACCTACGGTTAAGCGGAAACGCCTTTCGACACTAAATACAAAGTCACCTACTACTCACAAGCAAAAGACGACTAAAACCGAAGCACGACAACAACAACCAAAACCCCCATGCCAATTCATGAATAAGGCACCGTACATGCAAGCACAAGTTAGGCAATATGGGTTAGGAAAAACCATAATCCGCCACCTCAAACAAATCACAACGGAAATCCAAATTAAATTCAGCACAACCTTATTTAGACCCCGCATTTCCCGTCAAGCGCACAAAAATTTTACATGTATCACAAGAAGGTCCTGTCCGTTAACGGGGACCCAACATTTGTTGATGATTGCAGGTCTGTCATGTGTGGTATCTATATTCAGGTTGCTCCACAAACATGAGGGGAACAAAGAGCTGTTGAGCAACTTCTCCGAACGCTATCTTGGAAGGGTCTCCTTCAGAAACAGTCAAGTGGCGCCAATTCTCGGAACTGGCAATCTCATCCATGACAAACTGACGATCAAGGGCATCTCTTACGTCGAGGGTTTGAGCTACAATCTCTTCACCATTGGTCGTTTCTGCGACAAAGGATACAAGGTTCTCTTCGAATCTGACATCTGCAGCATTATCGATGCCTCGGGACTGCCTCTTCTTTCTGGAACGCGCAATCACCTCTACGTACTCAATCTTACGACCTCTCGACCAATATGCCTTCTCTCTCGTGCTACACTCAAGTTGAACGATCTATGGCACCGACGTCTTTCACATCTTAATTTCAAGACTATCAACAAACTGCGTCAGAATAAACTCGTCAACGGTCTACCCCAGTTGTCCTAACCATAAGGAGCATCTCTGCTCTGCCTGTGAATTGGGGAAGATGAAGCGCTCGTCTCATATCTCCGAGGAAATGCCGTCCTCTAAACTCATCCTCGAGCTTTTACACATGGATCTTTGTGGCCCGATACCTACTACTACACTCGGAGGAAGACGGTATATTTTGTGATTATTGACGATTTCTCGCGCTACATTTGGACGAAACTCGTTCGTACAAAGGATGAAGTTCCTGATGTAATCATCGAGTTTGTTGTTACGTCCCAAAATCTTCATCAACAGAAGGCTCGAATTATCAGAACTGACAACGGAACGGAGTTTAAGAATCAGAAGCTCAGTGCTTTCTATGCCACTCAGGGCATCACCCAGCAGTTCTCAGCCGTGAAGACACCGGAACAGAATGGTGTCGTTGAGCATAAGAATAGGATACTAGTCGAAGCAGCTAGGACTCTCCTCATCCAATCCGGCCTTCCCCACTCTCGTTGGGCGAATCCATCCAAACGGCTTGCTACGCGCAGAACCGGGCTTCTATCCACAAGAGATTCAACCGCACACCATATGAGATACTGAATAACCTGTCGTATCCCGGATATATCTTATCTAAGGGTCTTCGGTTGCCGATGTTTTGTTGCCAATGATCGCCAACATCTTGGGAAGCTCGATCCTAAAGCACTTGAAGGCATCTTTGTTGGATATTCACTGAACTCGAAGGCATACAGAGTCTATATTAAGGAGAAACGATCAGTCATAGAGAGCACAAACGTCACATTTGACGAAAACGAAGGCGACCACATGACTTCTGCATATCAGACCAGAACCCGGACTTCGACAGTCGTTGACAAAAGGTCAACTGAAAAAAAAAACTTCCTCATCTGAGGGCAACACTGGCGAACTAGATCTCGATCTGCTTTTCGAGTACTTCTATCCAGTCCCCAAGACTCCCCTCACCACCACTCAACCTACCGCTGCACCCACCCCAAGTACACCACACGCTATCGGCAATGATGTGGTCCCTCCAAACTTGGCTAATCTCAATCTCAACGAAGACGACATTTTACCCAACCATGGGAACATAGCTGATCCTGATGCCGAACCCTCTCAATCTACTACGGTTGAGATCTCTTCTTCGGACACCGGACTCCAATCTAATGAGCCTCCACTCGACACAAATGCGGCTAGCTCTTCACAGACTAATGTACCACTTTGGGCTCGCTCTCATCCTGCGGATCAAATTATTGGGGATACCACATCCGGTGTTTCGACACCTTCAGCTACAATGAATGAAAGTTTGTTTGCTTGCTATCTCAGTCAAACCGAACCATCACGAGTAGCTGAAGCTCTTGATGATCCTGATTGGCTGATTGCAATGCAGGAGGAAATAATCAGTTCGAACGTTTACCAGTTTGGAACTCGTACCACGCCCTCGTGACAGATCCATTATCAGCACGAAGTGGATCTTCAAGAACAAAAAGGATGAAGATGGTGTTGTCATCCGCAATAAAGCAAGACTTGTGGCTAAAGGGTACAATCAACAAGAAGGCATTGACTACGATGAAACCTTTGCCCCCGTTGCCAGGATCGAAGCTATACGGATCTTCTTGCCTTTGCTGCTCAGAAGAACTTCAAAAGTCTACCAAATGGTCATGAAGAATGCATTTCTGAATGGATTTCTCAAAGAAGAAGTGTACGTTGATCAACCGAAGGGTTCTTGAGCGAAGAGTTTCCTCATCACGTATATCGACTCTACAAGGCTCTCTACGGACTGAGACAGGCTCCCGAGCTTGGCATGACGACCTTTCAGACTTCCTCGCCCAGTCTGGATTCAAGAAAGGATCTCTGGATACAACTCTCTTTACCAAGCGGAATGGCCCGGACATCATGCTTGTACAGATTTATGTCGATGACATCATTTTTGGATTGACTGAACCACAACTATGTGTAGAATTCGCAGAATTAATGAAGGAGAAATTCGAAATGAGTATGATGGGCGAGCTGAATTCTTTCTAGGTCTTCAAGTAAAGCAACTCCCCAACGGAATCTTCATTAACCAGTCCAAATACATCCATGACATCTCGAGAAATATGGAATCAAGGATGCTAAGACTGCCGTTACACCTATGTCTCCCTCTGGCCGACCCGACGCGGACCTATCTGGTGCTCCCGTCGACCAAACCGTCTATCGTGGGATGATAGGCTCTCTTCTGTACCTCACTGCCAGTCGACCGGATATCGTTCTCTCGACAGGAATCTGCGCTCGTTTTCAGGCTATACCTAAAGAATCCCATTTCGCTGCTGTCAAAAGGATTCTCCGCTATCTCAAAGGAACACCCAATCTGGGTTTGTGGTACCCCACTCAATCTGACTTCAAACTGGTTGGATTCTCTGACTCGGATTACGCAGGATGCAAAATGGATCGGAAAAGCACCTCTAGAGCAGCACACTTCTTGGGCGGTAAACTCGTAAGTTGGTCTTCTTGAAAACAAAACTGCGTCTCAACTTCGTCGACGGAGGCAGAATATGTCGCCGCCGCTAGTTGTTGTTCACAGCTTTTGTGGATGAGAACCCAACTACAAGATTTTAATTTTCATGTTGATAAAATTCCCATTTATTGTGACTCGAAGAGTGCGATTGCGATGACGAGTAATCCAGTGCATCACTCGCGAACGAAACACATAGACATTCGTCACCAATTCATCAAAGAGCATGTCGAAGCCGCGAAATTTGGCCCACTTACTCAATATCTCGCATGAACAGTCACAAAACCCCCAAAATACTTAACTCTTTTCACAACCTTTTCAACTTTCCGAGAAAATTTCAAAAGTTTCGCACCCTCCCCATCAAAATTTCTCAACCTCTCGCATCGTCGCCATTCTTCAAAATCTGTATTCACAATCAGTTTTCCTGCATACTCCGTCGTCGCAAATCAGCTTTTCGGTATGAATACATCCCAAACTAATTCCCGTTAGTTTTATTCTGCTTTGCCCCGTTTTTTAAATTTTAGGATTAAAATTATTATTTTCTCGGCTTCGATTCGGCCGCGTGATACGATTTTGGAGTTTAAAACCCCCAAATATGTATTGCCCGTCCAATTTCGAGTCGATTGAGTCCAGTTTATCGCATTTTGGTTAAGATTTGAGTGGTTCCAAGGCTAAAATCATAGCGTCGTTTCGTACACTGTCGCACTCTGTTCTTCACCGAGAAAATTTTACCAAGAAATTTTTCTTCTTACGTATTTCGCTGCTACAGTAAGTGAAGTCCCGTGAAAGTTTTTTTCCGAGAAATTTTCTCCATCCTTACGTTAATTTCGCTGCTACAGTGAGTCATGCCCCGCGAAATTTTTCATACCCTTCACTTCATATCACATCTTTTCGCAGCTTCACTTTTTCGCAGCTACAGTGGATTAATAATTTCTCAACCCATGCATAATCTTTTCGCGGATCGCGCAACTTTCTCAACCTGAGAAAATTGTCAATTCGAGAAATTTTATCACTTGTCAAACTGAGAAATTTCAACCCGAAAAATTTTATCACCTGAGTAAATTTTATTCAAAGTTTTCGCACCCCGCGAAACTTCCATACCACTTGAGAAAATTCAAAACTTGCGAAATTTTTGCTAACTTGGAAACTTCTCTACTGCGAAACTTTAATACCATTTGAGAAAATGTTTTAACTGCGAAAGTTTTAAACAACTTAGAAAATTTCTCTACATGCGAAAATCAGACTGCTCACTTGTGAAATTCCTTAACTTGCCTATGTGGTAGAATCAGCGTAATTTTACACTACATGCGGAAATTCTCTCTCCACTACAAAATTTTTCCCATGTACCAAAATTTTCTCATATCACATGAACACTTTCACTTCTGAAAATTTTCTAAGTGTTGAAAAATTTCGTTTCGTTTCCAAAAATTGTCGAAACTCGCCATCACATGACCATCATTCAATCTTAACAACTTTATGTCAAAAGGACTCTAAGTTACCTTTATTTTTAACTTTATTTTCAACTCTATCTTTATCCGTTTTACTGCTTCACCTACGACTTACTTATATTCATCTTCTCGCGATTTAGTCCGTACTAATCATGCTACCATTACTGTCAAGCATAGATATGACCAACATAAATCAAGAAGCACTTGAAGCACTTGAGGCTGCAGTAATCCAAAGGGACGTCACTCGCTTCGAGCTCAATACGCTAACATTTGTTCCACCGATCAAGCAGGTCTTCCCAACAAGTCGATGGGCTGCCTTGATACCAAACAATCACATGGTGGACTTGGACAACTTTCGGTGTGATACCCCCATCATCTTAGAGATCCTCAAAGGGCATCCCCTCCGACACGCCCTCACTCATGGCTAGCCAGAAGCCCAAGTCTATCTCCAACAGTAGCACACATTGCAGATTGCTGGACCACACTACCTCGCTTCAGCAATGTCCGCCGAAATCGATCAAGAAACCGTAGTCCTCACTCGCAAGATTGTCCAAAAAGTCCTTCAACTTCCTGTCTACTCGCCTTATGAACCACTTCCGAGCACGAACAACTCATTGACGACATCGACAGATTGGGCTATCAACCTGAAAACAAGAAGAAGAAAGGCCCACTAGTTCTTAGCGAAGTCACCACACGCAACCTACCTCAACCCTGGCGGACTTTATACCTCCTACTGAACAAATGCATGTCAGGCAAGCATGCTGGCCAAGACCGCGGGAACCACCAAATCCTTACCATCCTAACCGGCATCGCACACAACCGCAAGTACAACTACACTGAGATCATCTGGATGGACCTCGTCTCCATGATTCAACGTCGCGATCGGGAAATCGCCAAGGACTTCAAGAACCGCTTCGTCCCTTACATGCGATGGCTCCCAGCGCTCACCAAAAACTTCCGCATGTTCTCCACCAAAATCCGCACCCGCCCGACGAATGAACACTTCGTGATCCCCGTAGTCGAGAAGTTCGCCAAGAAAAACACTACGGCAAAAGATCGACACGCTATGATCATCCCGGACGACGTACTAGCCTATGCCGACCCGACCAATCCGCACGTTCGAGAATATCGCGCTTCCACCGCTTCATTCCTCGAGAGTCCCCTACACATTTCCCTACGGAGCAGACCAACCCCGCTGCTCCTAACCCCGGGACTAGCCATAACCCCACCTCCACGACTAAAAATCATCGAGTCGCGCCACATCCTCTTCCACCCGCGTACCGAAAAACGGTCGCGCGACGATGACGTATGCCGCACCACGGAGCGTCGATCAAAACAAGAAAACGATCGACCTCCTCAGTCACACACAAGCCGAGCCCAACCCATAGGTGCAGGGGGTGATGTGTTCACCTCCCGAGTAGAAGACGTGACACATGGCTTAACCATGCAAACGACCCCACCAATCCACTTATCTTCCTCTCAACAGGAAGATACTTCATTCCACGAGGAGCCACGTATGCCATCGACATCCCACTTGGAGATAGTCGATGTTGAAACAAGCAGTCCTCGGCCTCAGACTGCATCCTCTTCAATCACATCGAGTATAGTGCCCTCACTCTCCATAATCTCATATGTTTCTAGGACACATACACTTTCTACTGCACAACAGAGTCTTCGTGATTCCGTCAGAACGCTTGGTGATGTCTCTGTGACTGAGAGCAGAAGACCTAGCACGGCCAACGTCACAACAACCGTGAACCTAGGCCATCAATCGTTTGAGTATGTCTCATCGATGATGCCAAAGGAAAGTCTTAGTGACCCGTCTTTTCCCGTCCTGTGCAAAACGGGCGGGCGATCGGCTCTCTTTTCCGACTCGGTGTCAGTTGGAATTCTTCGTGACTCCAACTTGTTCGACTTACCCCATTTCGTCACCGAGACCGCGCTAGAGGCTCGCCTTCAAGAGTTTGCACTCTTGTGGCATCCATCCTAGATAAAGTCTATGCGGGTCTCGAGGCGTCCACCCGCGACAAAGGCAAAGGTGTGGCCCCGGAGACGCCACCACCAACGCAACATGTGGATGTCGAAGCTGTTCTCGCCTCCATTTCCGCAAAGGAGCTCTTTTACATCCTCCGAGCCCGACTCGAATCAATGACGGAACTCGACGAGGAGGAACAGCAAATGAAGGCCATCATGACTCAGCAGATGACTTGCCGTGCTCAAGGCGAGTCTAGCGGGATCAGACGCGACGATCAAGACGATGATCATGATCGACGCGAGGGGGAGAATAGGCAGCAAGGGCAATCTCAAGGACTTGAGCAATCGACGCCGCCTTCCTCCTCTTTACCTGAAATGACACCCGCGACAGAAACTTCACCAACCCACCAACCCCATCCTATTAACCCCGAGTCACTAGCCCAGTCACCCTCACCATCACCTACTGTAACCGTCTCCAAAACTCTAATCGTCACATCGACATTAGAAACCACCACCGCACCTCCTCCAACCACTTTTTCGGAACTTCTAACTGTCACATCGACATTAGAGGCCACCACCACATCTACGCCACCCGACACCCAAATCATCCTAGCCAAAACCATCACCTCAACCGAGCCCCCAGAATCCCCACCATAACCATCCCCACAATCCACAACCTCCTCCGATGCAACTCCCTCGCCATTACACAGCCCTACCCCTCTCAATATCGACCCCAACGTGGCGCCCGAGGACTTCTACTGCGCGCAGAACGAGATCGAAGCCTACATACACGATGAACGATGACATGGCTCTACACAGCTGACGCAGTAGCAGCCAAGAAGTTGATGGAGAATGCTCGACGACTGCTAAAGGAAGCATCGCTTACGCTGATCAATACTGCAGACAACGAGAGCGGGGAGGAGTACGAGGCTGAACCCACCGAGCTCGAGAACATCCTACGGTTTCAAGCGCAGCAAGCTGAGGCTCCTGCTGCTCAACCGGATGTGCCCATTGCGGATAAGCCGGAAGCATCGTGGGAAAATAAGAAGATCACCGCACCATTCCAAGAAGAGATTAGGAAGAGGATCTGGCGGCGCAAGGAGCAGATCATCACGGTCTTCGATGAATACGAGCTGATGGATATCCAAAACTGGAGTGAGGAGAAGAAGAAGCTCTACCGATGGAGTCTCCTTTGCCACAAGTGCACAAAGCGAACGTTGTCCGATGAGGAGAAACATTGTGCTTGAAATGAATCGGGCTCCCATCTGCAAAGTCACTGCCATCCGCCCTGAGTCGAAAGGACGTGTCGACTATCCAGTGTTCACGGTAATGAGGCGAGATGAGATCTACAGAGAAGTGAGCGAGGCAGACTTCAAGTTTTTGCGCCTGGGTGATCTGTACAGCATGCTGGGCTCCATGAAGCAGTTCAGACTCATCTCCAGAGGTTCTGGACATCTCATACCGGCTGAACCAGTAACTATGGGCTACGTGGCCATCAAGCGGCACATGCTTCGACAAGTGAGATTCTTAGCCTGCCACGATCTGCAGATGGCGGTGGAGCACAACCTAAAGAAGGTGAACCTGACTCGCCCATCTTTCAAGAACGCGGACGACTATCGAGAGGGCGATGTGATCGACGGAGATGATCCGGCGGTCGCCTACTCGAACTACAAGGGAAAGATGAGGCTACTGCGTTGCTCCGAAGTAGCAAAGTTCTCTGATGGGACACTCACCCTCATTCAGGACAAGCTCATGAGGATTTGCCCCATCCTTTCAGAAGAACACCCTCTCTGTCGATCCAAATTCGCGAAGTTCATTGACGTTATAGCTGATCGAATTGTTCTTCGAAGGAATCTCCGCGCTTTCGAGTTCACGCTAGGCCTTCGCAGAACATACACTCGCTGATCCACCATCACTACGCCCAAGATCCAAGACTCCCAACTATTGACACAAAGGGGGAGATTGTTAGGATATTTAATAGATTGTGTCATTAGTTTACGTCTTGGGTTACCTTTTGTAATTATCCTTTTAGCTAGGGCTTTGAACTAAATTATAATTGGCTTAATCATTAGTGTTTGGGCCTTAATATACCCAGGTCTAATGTGGTATATAAGGTTTTTCCAGCACTATTTTCAAAGTAATCAAAGATCAAAAGGCAAACCCTACTTTTCACACAATACACACACTTTAAGGTGAGATCCTCTCCCTTTTCATCCCATCCATGCCTCTTTGATTCATTGTTTGGTGCAATAAGGACCAACATTAAAATCTTGCTTCTGTTGACATGAGTGATATATCTAGTATATAAATCCCATGATAAAATAATGAGCGCTAGAGTGAACCTCGTGAGAGTTGTCGAAATGGATCACTCTATGAACTTAGGACTTTAGTTTGACGACATGACTTGATGGCAAATTATTATTCTATGTGCCATATGAAATATTTGCACGGACATGATCAAAGTAACGTAATCTGACCCCAAATAAAAATATTTGCATGGCAAATTATTATTCTATTACTTTGCGTGCACATGATCAAAGTAACGTAATCTGACCCAAAATAAAAATATTTGCATGACCCCAAAATAATCAGGTTACGTCACTTTGATCATGTCCATGAAAACATTTCACATGACACATAGAATAATAATTTGCCGTCAAGTCATGTCATCAAACTAATGTCCTAAGTTAATAGAGTGATTCATTTCGACAACTCTCACGAGGTTCGCTCTTGCAGTCAATTATTTTTATCATGGGATTTATATATTAGATATATCATTCATGTCAACACAAGCAAAATTATATCCCTTAACCTGCTATCAAGGCGCTTCTAATCATTTCACCAAGCGAGAGACCGTCGATTCGGAATCAAAGGAAAATATTTAGGAATCGTGGACTAAACATCTTCTTCCTTTTCTTCGTCGCCCTCTTCACGGCATTTTCTTTTTCATCCTTTAATTTTTTCATATATTCTATACTTGCTCAAGCTGAAGCTCCGCTTCTTACGAGGCTGAGAGATTATCTAAGGCAAAGTTCTTCTTGTGGTTTTCTCGGGTCGATACCATGCTCCTCTTCTTTTAGTCCCTAAAGAGGTTTCAAAGATTATCGATTTGGGAAGTTCACAGTTATGGAATTCGAACCCAAGGCCGTGCTCCTCTTCTCGTTGTCTTGATATAAGACCAGATTATCGTTGGAGAAGTTCACTTCGTGGTGCTCCTGTTCCAGACGTCCTGACGAGTACACGAGATTCTAGAAGATTTCGGTAATTAGGAAGGCAGATTCTTTTGGACTATTTATTGTGCGTTGTTCCTCGTAAGCGTTTTCCACCTCGCTCATCACTCACGCACAAAACACATAGATATTAGATATCATTTTATAAAAGATCACGTAGAAAAAGGCACGATTACATGTATTTCGTGAACACGGATTTTCAACTAGCTGACATTTTCACCAAGGCATTGAATGAAAAATGATTCCAATGTCTTGTCGGAAAATTAGGCATGTTGAATCTTCCGTAATTTGTGCTTACGTGCTCTTATGTGCTTTCACATGTTCTATGCTATGTGGTTTCTATACTTTAATGCTATATCTTGCATGAAATATTTTATATTAACATAAATAAATAATACAACAAAATCCAAAAATGTTATACAAATAAGTATAATACTAGGGGAATGACGATATCTTTAGGATGCTCGATCTAAGTCACGTATGAATTTCCCTAACATGAGACTGATTAATTGCTTAATTTTGTCAGTCTTACATCACATGTCTAAAGTCCTCACGTAGACTCCACTAGACACAAAGCCACTTTATATATGAGTAAGAGTTCTAGCCTTTTATTTCCTTTGACGGATCTATTCTTGAGCGAGTCACACAATCATTGCTTGTCTTAACTAGTGATTCTTGGTGCATACTCGCCTTGCGTTAGAACGTTAGGAAAATGATTAGGCACTTAGGGACTTCATCACTCGGCCAAATATATACTTTTCAATCCTTTTAACATAGCCTTTAGTCATCCATTTTTAGCCTTCTCCAAATTCTTTCTCTTCATTTGAAAATCCTTTTGAGCCTTCAACCGACAATCTAAACTTTCGACGGGATGTTCAATCAAAAAAATGAGGGGGAGAAAGAAAAACGAGACGAAAAAGAAAAAGATGACAAAAGAAGCTTGGAAATGCACACGAGGAATGCTCAACGCACAAAAAGCAGACAAAAAGAACCTGCCTCTCAATTATCTCAATCTCAAAATCTTTAGGAAGGAGGCATGGATATCGTACACTCGTCAGAACGGCTGGAAAGAGGAGCACCAGAAGTGAACTTCTCCAACGATAATTCGGTCTTATATTAAGAGAAAAGGAGCACGGTATCGGCCCGAGAACCAACAAGTACTTTGCCTTAGATAATCTCTAACCCTCGTAGAGAAGCGGAGCTTCAGCTTGAGCAAGTGCAGAAAATTTCCAAATGATAGAAGGACGAAAAATACAAATGATAAAAGGATGAAAAAGACAAAAAGACGAAAGAGAAAATGCCGGAGAAAAGGAGATCGAAGAAGGAACGGAAGACGACATAAAGCTCTCTTTTCCCAAAAGTTCCCTTCCCTTCTTAGTCATAACAAATTGAAGCCTTCAAAGTCCCTTTAATTCCAAAACAACGTTCTCTCGCTCGGTGAAATGATTAAAAGCACTTGATCACAGGTAAATTGACTTAATATGACTTGTGTTGATTGAGTGATATAAATATAAAAATCCTTAAGTCAAACATAAATGAGCACTAGAGCGAACCTAGTGAGAGTTGTCGAAATGGATCCTACTTTGAACTAAGGACTTTAGTTTGCTGACTTGACTTGACGGCATAAAATCTTTCAAGTGTCTTGTGAATTGCGTGACAGTGATCAAAGCAAAATAACCTGACCCCATACTACTAACCAAAAAAAAATATTAATAAATATAAAACATATATATATATATATTGAAATATAATAATAATATTAATAATAAAAATATGCATCTCTAAACACATTTTTCTGCACATTCTGATATGCAATTTACTGTGCATTTGAGCTGAATTGTTGAATATGCGAATATTGTTTTGTTCATACCTCGCGCGATGTTACATGTTTAGGAGACCATGTATCTGAGTCAAATTTTTGATAAATCGCGTGTTTTAGTAATTGTTACTTAGATTGATCTATCTACTTGCTTGATACATCAATCAAGGTGCACTACGAGGGGGAGCATTTACAAAATTTATGCCTGGAGCTCCAAATTATTTGATGATCTTTCTCTAAGTATTGCAGATTCAATGAGGAAGACTTCACGAATTAATCACGACTTGGAGTGCACGACATCGATTCAGATTTTGGAAGGTTAAATATTTTGATCGTTAACGTGTGTTATGAATTTGATTTAACCAACTTATCTTGAAAATGTTTCAGGGGAAGCCTAAATCGAATAATTGCTTCCAAAATTAACTCTAAAAAATTCTCGACATCTTTTGCTCTAAGTATTGCAGATTTACAAAAGTTGAAGAAGGAGCCAGATGTCACTAATCTGAATCACAAGGAGTTAATTGCAGTTATTTTCATACAAAGGGGGAGCAATTTTGTGGTCTCACTTGAACTTAGGGTCAATCAGAAATCATAGAAAAACTAACTATCGAAAAATTTGGGCGATTTTGTAGTTCTCGATTGCAGTTTCTCGACCGAAAATTGATTCGGGACAAAATTGTAATTTTTGCTTCCAATTTTGTCGAGTGAGAATTAAATAGGTTCCAGATGAAAGTTAATGCTTTGCAGTCGAAAAACCCTAAATACACGCAAAATCCCTTGATCGCAAAATTCAACAGTCGAAAAACCTTCACTAGCAACAAACCTTTTCACAAAGATGAAAGTAAAAAAAACTTCAAATCTTCAAAACTTTCACTAATTTTCGTCTTTGTAAGGCAGAATCGACTTTCTTTAGGAAATTCCGTGCGTTTAAACCTCGTTTGCATACATATTATGAGATTTTTCGCATGATTTTGTATTACATTCTCGTCTGTTGAACATAGGAAAACTCGAATGCTAGTTTGCAGTGTTTACGACTGCTTTGTTAGGAGAATCTGGGTTAAACTCTGCACTAAAGACAACTTCTGTGTTTTCTGATGATTCTAGGAGTATATTACTTCGATTTTCTACGTTCAAAGATTGAGGAAAAGTTCGACTGAAACTGGATTTTTAACGTTTGAACGCATCGAAGAACTTTTTTCGATCGCAAACAGTTCAAATCGAATCTTAATTTTGATTGAGTTACTGTTTGCCTCGTCAAAGTTATTCGACCGCTAAAATTTTGACTCAGTCAACTGAATAGATGATCGACGAATACTTATAATCGAGAAATCTAATTCTGATTTTATGCGTGCGAAAAATCACTAGGTGAAATAGATAAATTGATGAAATTAAGTTTCGAGCGTACAACTAACAATCGAAAACAGTGATTTCGATTTCAATTTTGTACTCTGTCGTAAATTTTTAGCGGGGATAAAATTAATTTTTCGACGATAAAAATTTGTCTTCGACAAAATACGTGGCAATGATTTTTATCGATCGAAAATTTTCTCGGCAAGTCACCCTCGTTTCCCGCTGTCAATTTTCTCGATCGTAATATTCACAGCAAAAAACTGTTTTAAAATCGAAATACTTTCTCGCTCGATAACTTTCACGACGAAAATTTTATTAATGCGCGCAAAAATTTCTGGATCGTAAATTTACACGGAAAGCAATTTTCTCGATCGTAAATTTACACGAAAATTTTCACGGTCATAAATTTTCTTGCGTACAGTACCACGTTTTAAGCTCAAATACTTAGAAAATTTCTCTAAGTCTTTTCCACTGTAGCGAACATTAGTGGATAAAATTTTCGATCGTAAAATAAAATGGAGACTTGAAATTAGAAATCAACACTTAGGAATACAATCGAAAATTCAAATTTTGCGTGCGAAAAACTTCATGGAGTGAACAGTGCTCCTAAACACTTAGTAATTTTTCGAAAAAACTTTCATATGACTTATATGCATATGTTGAAATGTCATTATCTCTTCCATTTTCACTTACGTATACCTATGTGCGAGATCATATATTCTTCACGTTAATTTCGACTCAATTTAAATTCTTGAACTTATGATCTTAATTGATTTTCAGATGGATCATTATCCAGCCTACCACCACATTTATGAGAAGGCCATGTACCTCAACGTTCACGACACAAATTTCAGCTCGACCTGACTACCTTCCGGTGTCCGGACGACATATTCATGGCCATTCTGCAAGGTCATCCTCTATGGCACGCTCTTATGGTGACGGCCTCGATGCCAATGGTGTACCTTCAAGAGTTTTGGGTGATGAACAAGAGCCACGTCATTGAAGGGGAGTACAGTTTTCACGACGGTGATATGGACGAGGCACATAAGCATGAATGACTTCGGACTTGTCCTCGACCTCGCCTTCAGCCCAAATTACGACCCCCTTCCTACTGATGTGGAACTCGTGCGTGACTTCCTTCACATGGGATACCGTCCGCTGCTCGCCAAGCTTTCTCAAGTTCCGAGCAACGGCATCCCTCACCCGTGGAAGACACTGTTCGGCATCGTCAACAAGTGTCTGTCGCCAAAGCTCGCCCAACTCGATAAAGTCAACGACAACATTCTCCGTATCTTCCACGGAATCTCCTTCTAGCAGAATTACGATCTCGCTCAATTGATCTGGAATTAGCAGAGCAGATCAGACAGAAGGAGAACAAACGCTCGAAGAATGTGCCGTATGCTCCGTGGTTCTCCGTCACTATCGGACAATTCATGGAGATGTACGAGCAGAACATCCCTCGTCTACCACCTGGAGGGAATTACCAACCACAGCGGCTCAAGTTCTTTCACAACCCAAAGCTAACGGATTTTGACCAGCTGTCCATGGCCATTCCATTCGAGTTGCTGAGGCTCGCCGACCCCTCGGGTGCAGAATAGCAAAGGTTCTGTCGGGACAATTATCTTACTGAACAGATGATTAGAGGACCCCCGACAGACTTCCACATGCGCCCTCCTAAACAACAACACCAACCCAGCCCAGAGGCCGAGCTGATAGACCAAGTGGCCCAGGAGCTAGTGCAAGAGCCTCCAACTCAGGAGATACAAATGCATGATGAAGATGCCAAATTGGTTGACGCTGTGGCAGAAAGAGTTGGAAACTAGAGGCTCCTCAACAACCTCTAGAAGCTGAAGTGCCCATAAATGTAGGTGTGATCAAAGGATCCTTGAGGAGTCCTGCTAACGGACACACAACCGAAGCACAAACGGGCACAGCTCACCTCCTTTGGCGACAATGCCAGAAATGAGGCTCCGATTTCCCCGGTTCAGACCAACGAGCCTCAGGTGACGGAACAAGCCCGTGAGGTGATGCACGTGAACCTTCCCCTCACAGGGCTACCTCATCAGACACTGAGTGAGATGAGGATCGACTCATAAGACAGGCTCCAAGGCGATTGAGCATTCAACTTGAGTCCCTCTTCACATCCGTCACCACCACATCAGACACAGTGCCGCTTAACCCTCCAAGTGCTGAGGACACGTCATCGCTCAATCTTGAGCCGCAGCACAATATTCTTGTGTCTGGTTCGCAGGTTCAAATCGAGCCTGCCGTAACACCCATAGAGGAAAATCTTCAAGATTCGACTCATGGATTGGGTGGAAGTCTCGAACAGTCACAACCTCAAGTAACTCCGAGCCAAGCAGAGGAGCAGATGTTAGCTCAAGGGTTGTCAACAGGCGACAACAGTCGACCTGCTCCATCTACGACGGAGGCATCCGTCTAGTTCGTGACTGAAGCCCAGTTTCAGACAGCGCTCTCTGCAGCCATCAAATCCATAGAAGACAAATGATGGAGAGAGTGCTGGCGCCATCGAGACGTCCCGGCACGAAACTGGGAAAGCACCGTCTCCGAGGGCCCTTCAGCACAATAAACCCACCCCACAACCCTCTACCACCGACCCATTTGGAGACTCCTCTAACCTCATCAACCATATACCATTCCATCACCCTCTATCCTCATCAACCCTTATAGGCCTTCCCACCCGAACGCCTCAGGAAGAGTCTCTCTACAGGCGTCTCGTGGATCGTCCTGAGCCACCTACTCAAACCTGCCGAGGTCAAAGCTCCCGTACCTGGCATCGACATGATGATACAGACGATCAGGATCATCATGATAGGTAGAAAAGGCCTAGGACCTCATCGAGTGGCCAAGGCGAAGGTCAACGACAAGCGCAGGCGCAACTCAGACAAGCGTTGCAGCCGGACAAAACCAAACCACCACCCAAACAACCCATACCATGCACCGCATCACAACTCTAACCCGCATCGACCCACATCCTTCACCTTAAGGACGCCTCCGCCCGCACTAATGACCCTCACAAGCCCCTTGCTTCCGAAGAAGAAGCAAGTGCCGTCATGCTCGTGGCCCTGGCACACCAAGCTACTCTCTTAGCCGTTCCAGATCAACCGGGACCGCCAGGACATGGTGTAAACCCACATGAATTCCTCGACAAGCACATCTTCGAAGGACCGTGGATGACCCATTCCATGCCCGAGGAGCATCAGAGACAACGGCTTAAGGATGTTTCTTGCAGTTCCTACAACAAGCTTTGGTGGACCTTGTCCTCATAGAAGACGAAGAACTTCATGAAGGTGAAGATTACGAACAAGATCCCGTAGAGCTTCCAGAGTTGATTGCGCAACGAGCGGTTTCCCCCACAAGACAAATTCCAGGGACCGTTCGGATCGAAACGTCATGGGAGAACATCAGGATTGAAATTCCCTTCCTTGAAGAAGTTCGTGAACACATTTGGAGGTCACCGGACAAGTCAAGAAGTCGAATGAGTTCGGGCTCAGAGGGATCTCTCACTGGGATCAGCAACTTACCTCTGGATACCCACCTTGGACCGGATGTGAGACTGGGGATGACAAATGGACAAGCGAAAAGTCGTTATAAGAGTCTCTCCCCAATCTGTCAGCTACTCAGCATCTTCTGTGCTAAAGGAGGTCTTCCAACACCTCACTACGCTATCGAGCGAGTAATATTCTTTTCCAGCTGTTTCTTTTCTACCCCTAATGTCCGAAAATTTGATTCATCAAAATGACAATCGGCAAATCTATCCGTAAATAAATCTCTCGTTAAAGGTTCTAAATATTATATTATTAATGGAGGTTCAAATCCAATATATATTCTCAACCTCCTTTGAGGTTCCATCTTTGGCATTGTGGTGGCGCAATTAGAACCGCACATCCAAAAATTCGTAGATGGAAAATATTTAGTTCTGACCATAACCATTTGCAACGGGGAGATATCATGATAACTTGTTAGCCTGATGCGGATTAATGTCGCTGCATGTAATATAGCATGCCCCAAAAAGATGAGGAAGCTTCGCCTTCATCAATAATGGTCTTGCAATTAATTATAGGCGTTTAATCAACTATTCTGCAAGACCATTTTGCGTATGAACATTAGCACATGATGCTCAACATCAATACCGATACACATGCAATAATCATTAAATGCCTTGGAAGTAAATTCTCCAGCATTATCAAGGCATATTTTCTTTATTGGATAATTGGAAAACGTGCTCTTAATCGAAGCAAGTAATCTCGCAAATGCCACGTTCCTTGTAGATAATAAACAAACATGTGACCATATACTTGATACATCAATTAATACCATATAATATTTAAGTGGTCCACATGATGGGTGCATCGGCACACAAATATCACCATGTATACGTTCCAAAAATACAATAGGTTCATTCTATAATTAATTGTATAACAAAGGTAACGAATAAAGCAAACACATACTTAGCATAAAAGGAAAAAGCCCATCACCTAGTTGTCCATCTATCACACAGTCATATATATCATGAACATATGTGAAGAAGCCCTCATTAACAAAGAAGAATTTCGAGCAAAGGGTGTTCCAATTACAACGAGAGTTCAATAAATATAGGAGGTTTAGCAAGTCGAAATTCATAGTTTTCGATGTGAGGTATGCAGAAATCTTCGTGTTTAGCATGCTTAATATGTTTTCAATATGTATATTTGTTCTTACGTGATTGTATGATGACCATAAGAGATTTAAAAAATCATAATGTTAGGAATTATAGTATCTGCAAGTTGGTTCATGTTTATAAATGTTACATGATGAGGTATGAGTTTGGGGGACTTTCTAAAAATGACATATTCATGAGGGTTTGAAGTTTTTAGGGTGTACGATTTTCTGGATTAGGAATAATTCTCGAAGATGATTTTGATGATATATGTATTTTTATGATTTTCGAAAGTCTTTGGTTAGGATGTTTTCGAAAGTGTTATTTAGATTTTCTAAGGAAGGTTTCGCAAACATATTCGAGAAATATTTTCGAAGTATTGATTGTTTGAAAGAAAAGAGATTTTCGAAATGATTCAGTTTTCGCAAATGATAATTTTCGAAATGAAGTTTTTTTTTTTTTATAATAGGAAGATTTCGCAATTCAATTTTCGGGCCAAAAACCGAATTCACGAATTGGAGATGTTCGAAGCATGGAGACTTTCCCGGGCAGTGGACATTTTCGAAATGTGAAACAGAAGTCGGGCTGAAAATCATCTTTCGCGGGCTGATATTTTCGAAACATGTGAGAGCGCGACGAGTAGAAAGAAATTGTGGAAACGAAGTTCGAAAAGAATTTCAAAAACGTTCGGAAAACTTATACGTGTAATTCGAATTTTAAAGCTGAATAAATTTTCAAACTAATTTTCGATACTTAATAGATTTTCGAACTTCATATTTTCGAACACAAGTTTCAAAGTAGAATATTTCCGAAACAAAAACTGTTATGAGAGTTAATCGTTGATTTTTAAACCTGCATTCGATAACTTGCGAGCCTACTGACATAATATTATTTCGTATCCAGAGGTCCAAAATATTAGGGAATTACCAGCTGCTATTTTAAGGACGACAGGTAGGTGAATTTTTCATCTACAGCATGTAACCCTTTATGTGATTATATGTGTAACGTGTATGTGAATTCGGTGGATTTCGTGTTTTACTGTATGACATAATTATATCATTGGCACTGCACGTGCATGTCATACCAATATGAGTAAGGGATGGTTGTGCGGAAATAGTGATACTAGATAGTGTCTACGCGTGAGGTAGAAAGAGTTTGTAACCAATACTGGTGGGTCTGCCTGGCTCATGCGACCAGTATATGCTACCATCGATTTGGTAGGGCCGCCTAGTCTAAGCGACCAGTATAGATGATTACTTGAGCAGGAGGAAACTCGGAAAGGATCTGGTAGGTCTGCCTGGCGTAAGCGACCAGTATATGCTACCACTGGTCCGATAGGGCAGCCTAGCGTAAGCGACCAGTATTTGCTACCAGTGTGTGTTATCCGAATGTGGACCAAATGTGATGTGAGGTGATGTGAGGTGATGTTTGAGAGTTTGTGATTGAGACTGGTAGGTCAGCTTGGCGTTACCGACCAGTATATGCTACTAGGGGTCTGGTAGATCAGCCTGGCGTAAACTACCAGAATTGCTACCAGTGCGGACTGCCTGACCAGTATATGAGATTCTGAGATATGATTGGTTGGGACGAGGACGAGCGTGCATTTCTGGTGCGGTATTTTGGGACGGGGTTCGAGTGAGAGTGCACGCTGCATTCACGCATATTTTCACCTACTAAGCAATAGCTCAGGGTTTACGTGTTGTAGGTACCGAGCCCAACGCTGATGCGCGTCGTGGCTGAGGGTGCTGACGGCGGTGCTCCACGGATTTTTGAGGGCGAGGCTGTACATGGTTGTGACCCGTGGGCGACGTTAGGGGTTTGAGATGACCCATGGGGCGACCCGTGGGGACGTGGGCGACCCGTGGGGCGACGTTGGGGCTACGGCCCATGTAAATTCATGATGCTGTAGATGACGCTAGGTGTAATATATTATATTTTGAAAAAACGTTTGTGTCGTACCTGTCTCCGCGACTTACGTTGCGAAAATCCGTCACATTTAGTATTAGAAAGTGAGAGTCGTCACAGATTCTTTACTTTCGTTGGTGATGGCCGAATAATTAACTTCCCTTTACAGCAAGCGACACAAGATAATTCATTAGATTGAAGAATCCTCCGGTTCTTTGTCAAATGTCCACTTGAATTTCCAATTATCTTCCGCACCATAATTGAACCGGGGTGGCCCAACTTCTGATTTGTTACAGCATATGATTCAACTGTTCTCAGATATGTATAATATAATCCAGAGTCAAATGAAGGTAATATTTTTCCACGATTCTTTTATCATTCGAAATCACTTTTGTCATGTGCAAATATTGTACGTCTCTCTTTTCTGCTGTCTCAATATGATATCCGTTATTTCGAGCAGCTTTAAAGCTCAATAAATTTCTTTGAGACTTAGGAGAATATACGACACTTTCAATTATCAGCCTTGTCCCTTTAGGCAGTAAAACGCTAGCTCTTCCTGTGCCTTCAATATATTCGTACTACTCGATATAGTAATAACACTTTCTTCTTCATATCAAGATGATTGAAGTATTTCTTATTTCTTTAAAATCGTATGAGTCGTTGCACCGTCTGCAAGACAGAATTCTCCATTGCACATGCTCATATCCATTATATAAATATCCTTAACAAATATAAAATGTTATATAATTAATGAACAAAATAACACTAGGAAATTGCATGTATGAGTAGCAAGACATAAAAATCAGTATATATAAAATATATGCATACATAAAATTTCATCTCCGATGATAATTTCTTCCATAATATTCCAATGAATCTTTGATAAATATTACCCGTGACGCCGATTTTCTGAATAGAGAAATTTTTTGGTGACGACTTCGTTATATATTTGATTGAAAAAGAACCACTGACTTATGACGAGGCACTGAGCTCCATGGACGGGCCTTTATGGAAAGAAACCATAAGAGCGAGATTGATTCTATTTTGCAGAATCATACTTGGAGTTGGTTGATCTCCCAGAGGGATGTTAGGGTCAAAATGGATCTTTAAAAGGAAAATGAGACCAGACGGGTCTGTGGAAAACCATAAAGAAAGACTTGTTATCAAATGATACAAGCAACGTGAAGGCTTAGATTACTTTGAGACATATTCTCCGACGAGAATAAACTCAATAAGGATGATACTTGCTATCGCGTCCTACGAAATTTGCAAGTACATCAAATGGATGTCAAAATAGCTTTCCTAAACGGTGAATTAGACAAGGAAATATATATGGAGCAACCCGAGGGGTTTCCGTGCTCCTGGGACCGAAAAGAAAGTCTATAGATTGATCAAATCTTCCTATGGTTTGAAACAAGCCTCTAAGAAGTGGCACGAAAAGTTTATCATGCGATGATCAACTACGGCTTTAAAATCAATGAGAGCGATAAATGTATTTACTCAAAGGAAACAGGCGATTACTAGGCATTTTATGTCTGTACGTAGACGACATATTCATTGTTGGTAGTAATGACAAAATGGTCAAGTCTACCAAGGATATGTTAAGTTCGAAATTTGACATGATATGAGACTTGCGGACGTGATTTAGGAATTAAAATCATACGAACAAGTAACAGTCTTTTTTTAGCCAAGCTCATTACGTAGACAAAATTCTCGGCAATTCTACAAGGGTGATTCTGGTGTTGCCAGAACGCCACTAGATCTAAACGTTCATTTGTCGAAAAATTACGGCGAGGCTATTGCGAAATGTTCGTACACGACCAATCCAAGTGCGGAACATTGGACCGCTATAATACGGGTTTTGAGATACATTCGGTATACTCGAGACTATGGATTACACTATGGTCGATATCCAACTGTGTTCGAAGGCTACACAGATGCGAACTGGATTTCCAACATGAGACTTGCACAAGCGGCTATGTGTTGACACTCGCTGGAGCTGCTGTGTCGTGGAAATCCTCGAATCAAACGGTTATAGCAAGATCCACTATGGAATCCGAGTTCTTTGCCTTGGATAAATGTGGAGAAGAAGCTGAATGGCTACGCCATTTCTTTGGACGATGTCGCGGAATGGGAAAAGCCTGTGCACCTATATGCATACACTGTGATAGTCAATCGACGATTGGACAAGCACAGAGTATTATGTATAATGGTAAATCGAGACACATACGTCGTCAACATAATACCATTAGGCAACTGCTCTCAACTGGGGTTATCTCGATTGATTATGATCTACGGATAACATTGCAGATTCGCTAACCAAAGGGTTGAGATGCAGTTGAAAGGTTGACGAAAGCGATGGGCTTAAAGACTTGAAGTATAGAAGTGCTAAGAAGGAAAACCCTACCTATGTGACTGGAGATCTCAAGATCTAGGTTCAAAGGGACAACCTAACTTAGGACTTGGTATCACTGTGGGGGATAACCCCGCTCATGCTGTCTAGAAACAATGATGACGGAACAGGCTAGCATTATGATTTTTTAATGACTGTCGCAGTATTGATAGAAAATACTCGCGACGTGAGAAGTCACCTATGTTAGGGAGAAGTGGGGCGGTTCAAAGGAGAACTGAAAGGCTTAATTCTTTACAAACCCTCGCAAAATCAGGACGTGTCCATGGTCGTAATGGACAAAACCATGAGAACAACACAAGGAAAAAATGGTCTCTATGTGTTGTACGTGTCGTTTAATCGAAAAGCGGGACAGTTCAAAGACATCGCGTTCTACTAGACTGAGTAAACCAAGCGTGCATACAAGGAGCAAGTTCAAATGGTAAAACACACTATTTTCTATGCAGATTATCATTAGATTAGCAGAAACATTAACCAAACAATTCTCATTCATGCGGGGGATTGTTAGATAATTTATATTATAGTTGATTTCATAATTTATTTATGTGATGTGGAATTGGGCTTTGAAATTAAATGATATTGGGCTTCGACCGGCCTAATAACGGCTGACTTCTAGAAGACCCGACTTCTAGAAGTCCCAGCTTCTAGATTGAGTGATGGAGTGGTTATAACCACTCCTCAAGTCCATGGCTTTGAATGAATGATGGAGTGGTTAAAACCACTCCTCAAACGGTATGTCATTAACAAAAGAATTATTTTCTATAATAATTTTTCGCCACAGAGTGCAACAGTGATTTTAGACAATGCCACTTCATGGTTCAAGAAGTTGTTCTATAAATAGGTGATTAAGCCTACCTAAGAAATGAAAAAAAAAGAAATAAAATATGAAAAAAAAATTAAAACATACAAATATTTCTCAAATAGTTGGTTCTGCGAATCTATTTTAAGGAAAGTCTGTGCGATACAATCTTCGAATATTTTTTCTTTTCGGTTAAATCTATTTTCGGGCCTATTGTTCGTGGATCTTTGCGAACAATTCGATCGAGCTTATCAACCAAGGAGGTCGAAGAAGGTGGAAATCAACCAACACAATTGAGACAGACCAATAGACATTTTCTATCCACCCTAAACTCATTTTAAAGGAGTATAGATAAAACTCAAGAACTCATTTGTCGCGTAAATAGGGCTGGAAAAATATACCGAAATAACGATATACTGTTCTTATCGTATCGAAACGTACCGAAAATATCAAAAATTTTGGTGTACCGAAGTTTTTCGTAACGTATGATACCGTACCGAAAATTTTCGGCACGGTAATGGTATGAAAATTTTATAAATTAGGTATACGATTATACCGAAATACTAAAATTTTTAATATTATATCTATATATAAATATATACCTACATATATATATATACATACCTCTATATATTTAGCCCACAAATTATTAACTATACCCAACTTTTATAAAATTACTGATGCGGGATGCCCACCATATTTTACTTACTACACCCAACTCAAGTTACGTTTAATTTTTGCCTTCTTAATGTTTTTCTTCAGTATTTTGAAAGTGTGAAGATTTAATGCAATTACTTTTTGTTAATCTTCACTAATTTTTTAAAATATCCTTTTTGTTTTAATTAATCTGTATATAAAGTTGTATTTTGTGGTTATGTAAAGTTCTTTATCTTACTAAGAAGACTGACTAAAATATGTAAATTATCTAAGATTATTTTATGTATTAAATTTTATTTTGGAAAATTTGGTATTAATGATCCATCTTACTGGGGCATAAGGAGTTTGAATTGACTGAAAGATCGAAAACAGCGAATTAACGAGTTACGAGACACGCATGGCAATAAAACCCCTCTGTGCGAATGGTATAGAATGTATGATACCGATACCATACCGAAATTCCGGTATGATACCGTATCGAAATTTAAGGTATACCGAAATTTTGGTATAGTATTGGTATGATTTTTTTAGATACTGGAATTTCGGTATGGTATACGGTATCCCGGTTTTGGTACGGTATACCGTACCGAACCACCCCTACGCGTAACCATCCCATTTCCGTATGCAACATTCAATTCGTTTATTAAAAATCGGCAAAAATTAGGCTAAATTTTCCTATTTGTGGTTTAAAAAGCAGGCATCAAATCCCTATGGTAATAGCGTAAAACACTATCGTTGTTTATTGAACGACACGTCCCTTACCATTTGCACCTCTTAATTTGAGGTTGCAGTGTTAAGTTTCAGACAACACCGGAATACGGGCCAAGTTTAGTACAATACAAGGGAGTTCCACGCAATAAAAAACGCAGAATATTACCGTTCTGTATATCCACGTAGTGTAGGTGTATAACATAATTTATCCGCATTAAGGATTCCTCTTGTTGCTCGTCGAGCTTCATCATGGCACTTTATAACCTTTTTACATCCTAGGCACATGGAAGCATACACGGTAGCAACTTTGAAAGATATGAGTTCTTTGTAGGGCTGTTGAGCTGATTTAGAGGTGGATTTCTTGAGATAATCGTATTCGGGGGATATATGTTAAGGCGTGTATTCTCATGATTTAAGTGAGGGATCGTTGTCAATTGTTGAGTAGTTCAAGATATGTAATATGGGATTTCCGTTCTAATGATTATATTTGTCAATAAAATAAGAGAAACATAGTTATCTTTGTCGTTCAAAAAGCTAAGCATAGCCTATGCCTCAGCCTTATATGTGTTTTAGGTGAGGTTTTTTATGATCCAAGCTGAATTCAAACCGGTCTGCTAACTTGTAATTAAATTGGATCGTTTGTATGTGCACTTTTATATCCGAAAAAATAGTGATTAAAGGACGATCAAATGATCGAAGAACGATCAAAAGAAGATTGAGAAGAATGGGAAAGAAGATGATTGATCGAAGATTCAATCTGAAAAGAGTTTGAGAAATCGAGAAAGATAGAATGAGAATTAGAGAAAAGAGAGGAAAAGAATTGTATTAGAGACGAATACAATTGTTACGATTTTCCTAATCCAATAACAATTAACCATTACATGCTTATATACAAACTATATATGCTATAAGCCTTGTAATGTGCGAACATTCACAGGTTTCGCTACCGCATACACGTTGTTCACCTTCAAGCCAAAACGTTATTCTCTTTGAGCAACTTCTATATGTTTATCGAGAGATGTTTTCCGCGGCTCCCTGTGTAGTCTCGAATGTTGCTTCAACATTGAGTTCAACATCACGTCTGTTTTTAAAACTTAGGCATCTGTATGTGGACCACTTCAAGTGGTTCTAACAGATCTGCAAGATAGCTGCTCAGGATACCGTCATCCTCGATCAAATGGTCCATTTTGGTCCATTACAATCAGCAGCTCGCCAAGACTGATCTTCAATTTGATATTGTCCAAAATGTCATAAGAATTGCTAATAAATTCTCTCAGAAAATATAGGCCTCCTTATAAAGAATTCACGAGCTTGTTGGTTTTCGCCTAAAACAAGCGTCTTAGAATCACCATCTGAACATTAGTCGTTGCAATAATTGCAATGAAGCCGTGAGGAGAATGGTATCCAGGAGTTGATAAGTTTCCGAAGGGTCTACAGGGGCGGTGTCATCTCTTAGTTTCGGCCTCGGTTGGTGAAATTTCAGCGTCTAATCAATTCTCAAAAGTGGTTTGCCTTACAATAACCACTAGTAGAAAATAAGAATACGCCACGGCACTATGGGCGACGGGTACCGAAAATGCGTCGCCGAAAATGGACACGGTGGCATTATGGTTATTATATTCAAGTTTCGGAGCTCGTAGGCGACGGTTATGTCAAAACGTGGGTCGCCTATGATCCCACGTCAATATGGGCGACGGTTGTTTTGTAAATGCGTCGCCTATAGATTTAATTTTTTAATTTTTTTTGTTTACTCATGGGCGACGGTTACGGGAAAAATTAGTAGGAACCGTCGCCCATGACCCATTTATTAAAAAGCCTTCTTCCTCACTTCATAATTTCGACAGAGACGAAAGAAAGAAACCGAGCGAGCCGGCTTTGGCAAATTTCCGGCGAAATCGAACGTTTCCTGACCTATCAGAGCTTGGGGAGCACGGTAAGAACTCCATTATCAGTTTCCCAATTTCTATTTTGCGGTATACGGCTTAAATAGTTCGAATTTGGGGTTTTTTCGAAATATTAGGTTTCGAATTTTTTAGTTTTTGGAGCTTGATTTGTGCGATTTCATAGCTTATTCTTGTGTTATAGTTGATTTAAGGTTGATATTGAACTTGATCTTTGTGGAAATTAGGTTTTGGGTGATGTTTGGACAAGTTGGAATTTTTTGTCGTAAATTGGCGCGACCTCTCCCCTCTCGGCAAAATTTCCCGGCGACGTCGACTCTTTTCCGACGATTCCGGGCTACTACAACACGGTAAGTCCCTTGTTTTTGGTGAAGTTTGGAGAATTTGGAAATTTTGGTTGAATTTGTCGAAAATTGAAATTTTTCATATTTCTTTAATTCGATATAGAGAATATACGTGCATAATTTTGAGTCTAATATTGAGCTTATATTTTGCGATGCGTAGGTTTGGGACGAATTTGGAGGATTTTGGTATCTTGTGGATTTTTGGGCAATTTTTGGGTGATATTCGTGCTTCGGACAGCTATACGTAAATTTTCAAACCCTTGTTTAAATTATATGCCTTCGTCTTTGTGAATTTAAGTTTTTTATTTAACCTTAGATACCGTTCAAGGTTTTCTCATTAGGAGAAAACCTTGAATGGTCCCCGATTGGGATCGTTCTTAAACGCCCACTGTCGCTTTAGGATGTAAATGTGTGTTTGAGCGTCGATGTTGATGACAAATTTGGTTTTAAATTTCCCTTAAATGTTCTCCGGGTAGATATATGGATTGGATGTATATCCTTTTCATATATTTTTCGTCTACTTGGAGAACTGTGGGGAAATGCTGCCAAATTTTTGTCAACATAGAAGCTCAAAGACACATTTACAAGCGATAGTGAATGTTTAAGATGGGTTAGTTGGAGCGATAAGGACCCTATGAAGCCCCGACCGATTGTACTTGCTTTTATGTGAATTACCTGCAATATTTATTTGTATAGTTTAGGCTATGGAATGGATCGGGGTTGGATGTATAGTTTGCGAACAACGGTTGAGTATGCGAAGGGTGTTGACGAATTTATGAGATGTGCGGAACAGAATCGTAGGAAAAAATGGCAATCAAAGACTTCGTGCCCGTGTCGTAATTGCAATAACATGAACTGGTGGAATAGTGATGTTCCGAAGGAACATTTGCTAATAGCCGGTTCTAAATCTGGGTATACGAATTGGAAATGGCACGGTGAAGTCATCGTAGATGTAGCTAGTTCTGCGGGTGTCGGAATTAGTACAAGGGAACCACTAGATTTGGAGAACGGTGGGGTAGCTGAAGGTTCTTTGGACGACGATAATGATCGTATCGAGGACATGCTGCGTGATGTCCAAGAGGATTTGAAGAACGTCCTCCCATATTTGACAGCCTTGTTAGGGACAACAATATTCCTTTGCACACCGCATGCTCAAAGTACACAAAGTTGTCTGCTGTCTTCAAGCTACTGAACGTTAAGGCTAAATTTGGAATTTCAGAGAAGTGTTTTCAACACTTTTAGAAATACGCGCGGATATGCCTCCAGATGGCAATGAGCTTCCGACATCGACCTACGAGGCAAGAAGCTATTGTGCCCATTGAATCTACAGTACGAAAGAATACACGCTTGTCCGAACGACTGCATACTTTATATGGGAGGTTATGAGTCGACTGTTAAGTGCCCAACGTGCGACACCTGGCGTTATAAGAGAAAAGACGAAGTCGGTGGCCCCCTACTAAAGTTTTGTGGTACTTACCAATAATTCCGGGACTAGAACGCATGTTCTCAAACGCCGACGACGCTAAGATGCTTAGATGGCATCATGAGGAATGGAAAAAGGATGGAAAATTGAGACATTCGGCGGATTCCCCACAATGGAGGAACATTGATTCGATGTATCCTGAATTTGGCGGCGGCACGAAAATCTCCGACTGGGACTTTGCACCGATGGGATAAACCCTTTTGGCGATTTAAGTAGTCGCCAAGTACTTGGGCGGTGCTGCTTTGTATCTATAGCCTTCCTCCGTGGCTTACGATGAAAAGAAAATACATTATGTTATCGTGTTTAATATCCGGTCCAAAACAACCCGGAAATGAAATTGATGTCTACTTGGCTCCGTTGATCGACGATCTGAAAGCACTATGGTACAAAGGAGTTGACGTGTACGATGCATCAATCACATCACGGCTTAGGCTACGCGCCATGGTATTCTGTACTATAAATGATTTCTCGGCTTTTACGGGAATCTGTCTGGCGATAGTATAAAAGGCGAGAAAGCGTGTCCAATTTGTGGGGATAATACGGATAGTCAGTGGTTGAACAACTGTAGGATATTACACCTACATGGGCCATCGGAAATTCCTGCCACGTACTCACGAATATAGAACAAAGAAAATGCTTCTACCACTGTTTAATGGGGAAAGCGAGACTTCAAGAGCTACAATACCGTTGAATGGCATGGAATTGAATGATATCCTCGCACACATCAATACTCAGTTTGGTAAGAAGTGCAAAACATCGAAAGACGGCAATGTCTGGAAGAAAACGATCGATATTTGGGAGCTACCTTATTGGAGAACCTCGACGTTAGATAGTGCATCGATGTGATGCACGTTAAGAAAAACGTATGTGATAGCAGTGTAGGCACCCTTTTAATATGCCTGGTAAGACAAAAGATGGACTGAAAGCCAGGCTTGACATGGTCGAACTTCGAATGAGGCATGAGCTAGCACCGATTGAAAAGGGAAAGAGGACTTTCCTTTCCCCGGCTTGCTTCACACTTAGCAGAGCTGAGAAGTTAAGTTTTGCCAGTGTCTAAAAGTTATTAAAGTCCCATCCGGTTATGCCAGTAATATAAGGAGATATGTCTCGATGAAAGATCTGAAGCTAGTGGGGTACAAGTCTCATGACTGTCATGCATTGATGCAGCATCTACTGCCAATCGCAATCCGTTGTATATTGCGAAGCACATTCGTCACTGTATTTCAAAATTGTGTTTCTTTTTCAATGCAATATGCAATAAAGTTCTTGATCCTGAGGTGCTAGACGAGCTACAAGCGGACGTCGTAATAACAGTGTGCCGCTTCCAGATGTTCTTTCCTCCGTATTTTTTCGACATAATGGTACATCTAGTCGTACATGTAGTTCGAGAAATCAAGATATGTGGCACAGTTCACATGAGATATATGTATCATTTGAACGATATATGAAGCAAGGGAAAACGGTCTCAACCTGGATATGTTAGAAAACGGTATCGTCCGGAAGGTAGGATAGTTGAAGGATACACTACAGAGGAATGCGTGAGTTTTGCTCTTCGTACTTGGCAAATCTTAAAGCGGTTGGGATTCCTACGTCTCGCCACGTTGGACGACAAGGAGGGAAATCATTGACGAAACCGCAATACAAGACAGTATCGAGAGAGCTATGGGAAAGTGCTCATTTCCTCGTGTTGCGTCATATTCCTGAAGTGCACCCGTTTTTGGAGGAGCACATGGCTACATTACGGTGCGAAAAATCCAAAAAAATCGGAGCTCTGGTACATAAATGAGCATAATAGACTATTTTTAGGTTGGTTCAGAACGAGGACACTTTAAGCAGATACCGGATCAGATTGCAGTGAAATGATAAAATGGCTGGCATAGGGACCCGAATGGAGTGTTGCGACTTATGAATGTTATGACATCAATGGGTGCAGTTTTATACGAAAATGCGAGATAATAGGAGTGTCGCAGAACAGTGGGGTCACATTAGTTGCGTTTTCGAGAGAAGTATCTCGTGGAAAGGATGCTCAAGTTACGAGTAATGCAAGTTCATACTATGGGTTTATCGAAGAAATATGGGAACTCATCTACAAGAACAACGTAAAATTTGTTTTACTACATTGTCAGTGGGTTGATAAAAGACGAGGCGTTCGGATAGATCCAGAGTTAGGATTAACACTAGTGGGACTTACAGAAAGTGGGTTATGTGGACGATCCTTTCAACCTCGCAGTGCAAGCCAAACAAATATACTACGTTGAAGATCCTGCTAATAGTGGATGGCATATTGTTCTTCAAGGAAAGAGAAGTGTTGTTGGCATGGTGATATGGATGATGAAGAGGACTATGACAGAAGTGATGAGACATTCCCATTTCCTACTGGTGTGGAACAGTCCCTATTGCGGAAGACGATACAAATTTTCGTAGATATATAGTTCCAAATAACGACGAGGGAATGTATTGTTGATAAATTCAAAATTGTAAGTATATTAAAAAATTTGATACTCATTTTCCATTTATCTACAGTTTATGTCTTTTTCTTGCTAAATTCATCCTATTTGTTATAATTTCAGGTACAATGTCTTTGGATCCCCCCACATCTTCTTCGCCTGGTACCGAATCAAACGGGACGAATAGGCGCAAGTGAGGCCCTTACAGCATGAAGAATCTACGTAAGAAGTTGAGTGATGCATCGGATGAGTGCATCTGCGCAAGAGAGGCCCTCTTCGAGCTAGTTTTCCGTGGAACAAATGAGGGCCGAGTTGAGGGCCGAGTTGATGGAGCAGGTGATGGCCAAGATGCGGGAGGAGATGAGGGCCGAGTTTAAGGACGAGATGCGAGAAGAAATGAGGTCTGAGATGAGGGCTATGCTCGCTCAAATGCCGAGAAGAAGAAGTAGTGGCTCGTGGCAATGTTGGATTTGACCCTTCCAATCAGATACCGAGTTCTCGCGGTTCAGGAGGCGAAACCTCAAGTCCATTTCCGTTGTCGATGAATGTGACGGTATGCATTTATTTTTAATTGATGTGCAACGACGAAATGTCTTAGTAACATTAACAATTTGTTTTTTAATATCGTATAGTATCCTAGGGTTCGTTGATGTTAGACCTCAACGGGGCGTTAGAGGTTGTTGGTATAGGCACCGTCTCTGAGGGACGTTCCCAAATTCATGGGACATCGGTTACGGCAGACAACCTTGTTGTCTTCGTTGATACCGGCGTTCTCGGCGAGGTCGAACTGCCTGTACCAACTATGCATCTGACAACTCTTGGAGATGCATTAGGCAGCTACGTTCAGTAGCCAATAGAGTTAATACGTTCAAACAATCGGTAATAAAAGTACTATTTACTGATTTTCGAATAATAGTGTTTAATAATGAGTTCTACTTGTTAACACAGAAAGGGAAATCGCCAGCAAAAGGGAAGTCGCCGGCGAAAGGATAGTCGCCAGCGAAAGCGCCAAATGTATCCATTCATGTAGATAACGATATCGCACGTCTCGATCAGATGGTCCGTGCGTAGTTTGGTACCGCAGTGTTGCCAATTGTTCGATTACCTTGCGTCACGCGACGATCGACGAACAGCTTCCTCTCGTTCTGTATGAGAGATGTCCACTACAATCCAAATAACGAAGACCACAAAGTGTACATTGACAACAATGACTTCGTCGATCTGTTTAAGTTCGTGAGTGTGGATTCTTCAGTTATTCAACTTTTTTTTGAGGTATTATTTAGTATTTCGTTGAAACAATAAGTCATTATTAGTTTGTTTTTCGCTGTTTACATTTTATTGAGTAATCATTATCTCAGGTATCTTAGTAAGGAGTCCGAGAATTTCAAGTGTTGCGACCCGAATCGATTGGCAGTCGGTGTTGGCTTGACTAGGCCAGTTCATCGATCTTTCGGTTGTTGACATATATCGGTGCGTTTGGTACGTCCGGTTTCCGCCTTGTCAGTACTGGACTTCTGCTTCATTAGTAATTGCCATCTGCCATTTCTCCTGAATTGGCAGTACTTTTCTTCCCCCTTTTTGACAACCTTATGTCCGGTATGAGGGAAGGTAGTCATTGTGCAGGAAGAGCCATCATTACAGTTGTCCTCTCCTTGTAAACCACAATGAGACCGGTAGCTCTGCTGCTGTACTGGAAATCCTTATCAGAAGATTGCTCAGCTTCGACGAGACTTTCAAAGGTCTGAAGAAATCTTCTTCTGTCCCGCTCCGTTTTTAGCAACTCTTAGAGCTATGGCGACCCCTTAACTCTTAGAGCTACGGCGCTCCGTTTGAAGTGACTGGATAAGAATACCGGATTCGGACTTGTTAGGCTTTTTTCTAGTTGTGAGGCTTATTCTTACTAAGGTGGTGGATGTTTTGGTAGGTTTAGGCATTGTGAACTTAGTCGGTTTGAGATGAATAAACTTCAAGATAGAGTGCTAGGTCCTTAAAATACTTGTGAGAACTTTGTCGCCTTGTGTCACGGGTGCACAGTAACCCAGACTATCCTTATCGCTTCCCTTTAGCGCGTCGAAGCTTTATGTCTTGTCCGGTGACAGAGATGTTCTGATGTCAAGACTATTCACGCACTCCGATGACCTGCAAACTTGAAGCAAGCTGTACCCGAGACATGATATGTGCTTTGATGCAGTGCAATAATTCAGAGAGTTCGGTCTTTACCCGGCCAGTAAGAATTATGTGTATATCCACTGGTTAAGTGATAACTCCGGTTTCATAAGGATCCCGGTATCAGACTGTGTATAATCTATATGCTCAATTCTCTCAGTGTATACTGACTAGTGCCGATCTTAGAAGATATCGACTGAGATAAGTGTATAGCCGAGATTATGAAGAAATGACCGTTTTAACAGAAAGGCTTTGCACTGAAATCATCTATATGCATTAAGTTTTGTAATGTCTAGGCAGCTGATTATATCAATTAATTTGATATAACTTTGTTCCCCTGACTTCATGCTAGGACCTTTAAGGTGACTCAATAAGTCCTAAATGCATTTAGAAAGAGGGTAGACTTAGCTTTGAGGAGCGGTTTGGTGTAGTCGTTTGTAGCTTGTCGGTTTGTCGAGGTATTCTCCAGTCTCCGTCCTAGGTCTCACGATCTCTTGAATGCAGTACTGGTCTTGTACTTGTGTCAAGGTTCATGTGTCTGATTTCCTTACTTCATCATCCCTTCAAGTGATGTTGAGTGTTTACTCGTATCCTGGTTGTAGTCTTCTAAGCCTCCTCCTGCTGATCTGTGTCAGATGGTGATCCGATTGGATTGTCATCCTTGTATTTTCTGAGTATCCGGATGAGCTTGGTCTGTAAAACAGGGTCGGTCAACCATCGGATCGTAACAATATAAGGCTCACTATCCGGTTCTGCGTTTGGAGAAGAGAGCAGTTCAACCAAATACAGAACTCTTATTCGATGGAGAATAAGGTACAAGAAGGCAGATTCTTGATTCCCGTTCGAAGCTTCGAATAATGGCGATCAGGCCGAGGAATCAGTTAAGGATGCACTAATGAAAATTGGTTCTGAAGTTTGCTGGCGGATTGCGAAGCGTTTGAAAGAATCGGAACAACTTTCTGATGAGAAGTCCAAATTCCAGTCTGTAAAAATCGGTTCGTCCCTAGAAGAGCCAGCTCGTTCATCGAAGTTCAGATGAGGATCAACCACTGATTGATGCAAAGTCATATGAAAACTGGAATTACTTTTCCCACTGAAGTTCAAATTCTGATTCGTTAAAATCTCCTGAAAACTAGACTCAGAGCAATTACAATGGTGTAAGAAAATGGAATATCTTTCTGCTTGGATGTCGAAACTTCAGTCTGCAAAATCTGGAGATAAACAGTTTTCGTCGTCGACTGTTGACATTCCTTGGGTGGTCAATTTCACCCTGTCTTTAAACCCCTATGTTGTGCTGACCGCTGTTTGCCCGATTTTGGACTAGACTTCCATACTTAACTGGTATCAAAACCGGTTTGGTTTTTTCAGCCAATTATTCTTCAATGCCTTGATCCTCGATGATAGTGTTTGAAACTGAGTTTTGAGCGAGTATCTTGTCTTGCCCTTGCGCCATACTTCGCTCTGAGATCTCTGATGTCTTCCATAAGAAGGTGGAACTTTAGTTCAGTTTTTCCTGATAAATTCCTTTCTGAATGCGCCTCGTCTGGAGCTATCTTGTATCGTTCATCTGGAGCTCCAGTTTAGTTGCTAAGCCAGTTGCGCTTTTCACACATATACCCTTTACGTTAGGAGAATCTTCTACTGGATTCCTTGCATTGTGTTCTCCTGAATATAGCTCTATCTAGGGGTGGTTCGGTACGGTATACCGTACCAAAACTATGATACCGTATACCGTACGGAAATTTCGGTATCAAAAAAATCATACCAATACCATACCAAAATTTCGGTATACCTTAAATTTCGTTACGGTTCATACCGAAATTTCGGTATGGTATCGATCATACCTTCTATACCATTCACACGGAGGGTTTTACCATGCATGTCTCATAACTCGTTAATTCGTTGTTTTGAAATTTTTAATCAATTCAAACTCCTTAGCCCCCAATAAGATAGATCATTAATACCAAATTTTTCAAAATAAAAAGATTTTTTAACCTTAAATAATTTACATATTTTAGCGAGTATCCTTAGTATGGCAAAAAAAAAGTTTACTTAACCACAAAATACAACTTTATATACAAAAATAATTATAACGAAGCGGCTATATTTAAAAAATTAGTGAAGATTAAAAAAAGTAATTGCTTTGCATCTTCACGCTTTCAAAATCCTGAAAAAACAAACATTAAAAAGGCAAAAATTAAACGTTGCTTGAGTTACATAAGTGAAATATGGTGGGCCTAATCTTAGAAAGTTGTGTATAAGTTAATAATTTATGGGGTAAATAAGTTTATGAAGATCCTTAATTTTTCATTTTATATTTTTGAAATAATATAATATATGTAGGTCTGTATATATATATATAATATTAAAAATTTTAGTATTTCGGTATTCGGTATAATCAGTATACCTAAATTAAAAACTTTCATACCATTACCGTACCAAAAATTTTCGGTACGGTATCATACCTTACCAAAAACTTCGGTATACCAAAATTTTCGATATTTTCGATACGATTCGATACGATAAGGACGGTATTTCGGTATTTCGGTATATTTCCCCAGCCCTAGGCCTCTATCTTCTAAGGGTACTTCTGCCTTGCCTAATCCCGTTTGGAGCGTTCACCGTCAGTTAATTCCTCTTGTGTGCATTTCGATTTCCTCTTCTTCATCTGATTCCTTAATAGACTGATGTGGCTTGGAGTTCGGTCATTGGCTTTGCTCCATCAGTTGTCCGCTTTCTTTCTCAGCTGAACCTGTGCCCGTCTGGCCCTGACAGATGATGACTTATGGCATACACCATGGTCCACAATACATGATATGGAGACAGAGTTAAGTAGTTCAATTTCTAAATAGTTCCCCTGAGTTTACTATTAATAATAGTTGGTGAAGGTAGTTCAAGAACTAGATTACTCCTAAACGAGTATAAAACGACTTGACTTTTAGGTGATCCAATCTTTTTGTCTCATAGTCAATTCTCGGACTCACTGGTCACCCAACATATCTGGAATAGAAGCTCTTTGCTTGTACTGTTATGGTGTTGGTGTTGTCGGTTCCTTGTCCGATATCTGTTTTTAGTAGAACAGTCAGCAATTTTACCACCGGTCACTACCCCACGGGTAATGATGTTCTTTGCACATCGTTTAATGTCCGTGAGTAGTCTTTCTTTCCCCGGTCATGTGCCGACAGCATCTGCTATCTAGAGGTTGGTGAGACTGGTTGGATTCCTGCAAGCGTCATGCTGCAAGAACAACCGAAGTCTATGGTACCCATATTGTATTGGGTCCAACTATGGATTAGATCTTTAGGTACACAAACTTGGGTTACCCTTACATGTTTACTAGTCATAGGGTCAATAAGATATCTATATTATTGTTCCTCTTTGATACTGGTATCCAGGTCTTCTGTGACTTTGTGCTTCCGGTTTTGGACTGTGTGCCTTCTCCCTCGGTTGTTGAGGTCTTCCCCTTCGTGGGTTGTTGTGTATTCGGTATTTCCCTTTAGTTGTGGGGTTTTCCCTTTCGTGGGTTGTCATTTACATTGGTATTTCCCCTTAGTTGTTGGGGTCTTTCTTTTCGTGGTGTTGGTTGATGCCGGTATTTCCTTTTGGTTGAGGCCTTCCCTTATTTGGGGTGTTATTGTACCCGTTCTCCTTCAGAGGTACTGTGCTTTTGTTGGGAACCGAGGCCTTGTTGTTGTATCCCAATCCAGTTCTTCTAGACATGTACGTAGTAGAGACAAGAACTGGGTATAATCTAAAGGACAAACGAAATTGATTACCCGTGAGGGAGTCGGTTGATAGGACGTCGTTGCCTCCTCCGTGTTGAGTTGCTCATTGTATCCTAGCCCTGCCGGTCATTGGTGTCCTTCATTGTTTCTTGAAGGCAATGGAGCGTCTTGGATGAATTCGTCCACGATTGATATATTGTGGACAACTTTTGAATCTCCGAGTTCTTCGCTCGGTGATTTCTCTTAGCCTGCTGTTTCTTCTTCCAGTTGTGTGATCCTTTCGATCAGAGGTCCGGTATTCTCTTGTATCGATGCCTTTCCCTTTTCAGCAGCCTTCAGTTTTTCATTCAGTTTCCAGTATTCGTCTGCCATGTTCTGAAGTGCGTCCAAGACTTCGTCATTGGTAACCTTTCTTCTGGATCTTGTTGGTCTCCAACCAGACAGACAAGCTCTTTCTCACTTTCATATTTGCTCACTTCGTCTTCAGAGCTGGACTCTTCTAAGTCTGCGTCATCCCATCTGTGAAGAGTTCCTTTTTGCTGCCTTAGCTTGTGGTCTCTCTCTGCTGGTGAGCCGGTGTATCTCTTTCTTGGAGCTGCTATTGACGTTGTGTCTAGACCTGTCACAGTTAAGGCAAGTGTTAGTATTCTCATTTTGTTCTCCTTGCTTACCTTGTAACGTATTTGAAGATTCTGTTCCTCCCAGTGCTTTTACTGGTTGAGCCTCAAGCTGTTGTCCTCCAAGTTTTCGCCGAGTTTACATAACTTGGTCCATATTTCTTTAGCTTGTCTTGTCTGTCATGACTTGTCTGAATATTTTAAAGTCCAAGGTTTTGAACATGATGTTCTTGGCAATATTGTCGAGGTTTGCCTTTCGTCTTTCTTGCGCCGACAGCTCGTGTCTTTCCTTGGGAACTTCTCTGGTTCGTTTGGATGCACAACGTGTCGTACGTTTACTTCGTTGAACACGAATGGTCCAGTCTCTAACACATCAACCATCTCGTCATCTTGTGCGTAGAGATGGGTCATTAGCCTTATCTTCCATTCTAGGAAGTTTCCCTGCTAAACATGATAAGCTGGTCTGATAAAGTCATGGTTAGTAAAAGAAAATATCAAGAAAACCCTCTTTGATACCATTGTTAGGATCGGTTTACGCATTTAGAGGGGAGTGAATAACGCTAGACGCTTTTTTGGTAGTTAATCGGTTTAAAGCTACTACCGGTACTAGATATTTTCTCAATGTAAACTAGTGCGAAAGCAAGTTGGTCGGTTTTGAACCAAGACCGATGAAGAGGGTGATGTGTTGGTGCGTGTGTGTAAGATAAACACCGGTTTGTTTCTGGAAGTTCGAAGTTAAATCTCCTACGTCTACCCTTCTTCCCGCAAGGAAGGTTCACTAGACTTCAGTTTACACTCACTGTACAACCTACCCAGCTGCCCTTAGCTTTATCTAGTGAATCTCTAGGCAGTTGTATAATACAATCCACCTACTTCAACAGCTTTTATAGTCCATCGGAAATAACTCTAACTCACTAACTAAACCGAACTGGTCTGCGCGTATAGTGAGGACACTTTCTAATTTCTTCACTTAGAGATTTGAATCTTCGCTTTGATTTCTTGTTGTAGAGGGTTGTGGTAGCGTGTTGTATCTCCTTAGTCCTTCTGATATATATAGCTGATCTTTGTTGAAGAAGTCCGTTGAGAGATACTCCTGGTACTGGCCAATGCATTAAATGCATTTTACCCAAAATGGGTAATGTCCGGTCTTCATAGCAGTTCGCGCTGTGCCAATTGCTTTTTCCTTTTTAAGCTTAGCTTGACTTCAACTCCTCCTTGCAGCCTTGCATTAAATGCTTTAATAGAAGTCTTCAAAGTCCACCTTGAATAATTTGAATCTTTGTACACGTGGCAGGTCCGGTATTCTGACTCCGGTCTTGCATTTCGTCGGTTCCGAAAGTCGTTACTTTGATCCTGCCACTTTATCAGTTCCGGTATCTGTACTCCGGTCTTGGTGCTTGTCAGATTCGGTACTTGTACCTTGAGCTGGCACTTTACAGTTCCAATTTCTGTACTCCGGTCTTGGCACTTATCAGATTCGGTATCGCTAGGTTTCTAGTGCGCTTGTGAACTGCTGACTGGTACCCGATCTTGAATCTTAGTTTAACGGTATACTCAATCAAGTTTGGACAATCATCAAAACTGTTTAACTGAATTCTTCGATTCACGATTTCTAATAATTACTAAAATATATTACTTATCCACGCCTTACCTCGCCCTACTCGCTAGAATAGAGCTCGAACTATCCTGCGTTGAAATTCCATAAAGTGCCAACTAGTATCATCCACCACGTGCACCCAAGAAAATGCTCTGGTATTTTTGACCATTGAAGTTGCACAGAAGCTAAGTTTGTCCAAGGATTGGCTGTCTTGATACCACTTGTAAAATCCTGGTCGAAATTCGATTGGTGCTTGTAATTAAATTAAATAGGCGCACTTTCGTATCCAAACAGAATGACCGAAAGACGATCGGAATAAGACCTAGAGAATAATGGAAAAAAGATGATTGATCGAAGAGTCGATGTGAGAAGAGCTTGAGACGATATCGACTGAATAGAGAGGAAGAGTAGAGTTAGAAATAGAATTGTTAAGATTATCTATGATCAGTAACAATAACTTTTATCTATACCTGTTGGGTCATGCCATAAGGTCGGCTCATAAAATCAGGTATGCTGTATTTCTCGATTCTCGTCTCTTGTAGATATCTTATGCTTATTGGTGTCTTGATGCTTAAAATATCTTCTTTATTCATAATGATCAATTTCACTTGATATAATGAGAAACTGACGTGATATATCTCTCTGTCTCTAACATTGCATTTAGGATCTTTAAAATGTAGCATTATTGAAGTTGCTTTATTTTCCCTTACATAATGTGGATATGGGGTTGATGTAGACAATTCAATCTGCACTCAGAACACATTCTATTTTCAAAAAGGGAAGTTATTTCCAAGAATCTCAGTTTATTTATTTATTTTTTTTAACTTCCCTTACACAAATACATGTATATAGAGTTTGCTATTGTGCCCACCTACAGTGAGCAACCACCGTGAGCACCATAAGCAAATCTCTCAATTTTTTGTGTTTGTTCGATTCTCAACAACGCCAACCTCACTAGACCCTCTCATATCCATTGCTAACATAAATCACCATCTCCAACATGTTAATTTTTAAGAAAATTCATAATTTATTATTTACATGTAGACGATGTAATGATGTGATGATTGTCTTAAAAATTAACATGTTGGAGATGGTGATTATGTTAGCAATGGATATGAGAGTGTCTAAGTGAAGTGTTGGCGTAGTTGAGAATCGAAAAAATGCAAAAAATTGAGAGACATGACATCAATTCATAATTTATTATTTGTGTGCGCGGTCTTTCGTTCGAAGATACAATCTGCCATGATGCACAACGATAAGATATGGACATCGAATTCATAGGCAAGTGTACCATCTTTCCTTATTGATGATCACGTACTTATGCTAAGGCTCACCATATGTCTGTGTGTTTATTGATTAACCTATGTTTTCATTTCCCTTTACCCTCTACAGAAGTTAAGGTACAACGAATCATCCTTCTCTGTTAATGAATCCTATGTTGCATTGCGCTTGAAAGGTTGTCTAAGTATAATGAATTCACCTTTGTTCTTCTTTTGTACAACAATGGAGGAATAGTGTATCTTACTAAGAGACATGTCCCCGATGCAAATGAATTGGTATGCTCGAGTTATGGGTTGTCGAGAAAATGCCGATTCGATTCGCACGCTTTGCGTACAAGCAGCAAATGATCATCGTCCCCGATAAAGAGGTATGCAAGAAGCAAAACAACATCCATCATCTACAGTGATTTTATCCATCTCTATTCTGCCTTGAAACTGTTGGGTGTCGTCCAGCCACAAGAAACAAATATAAAATAATATTATGTATTTTGTTATAATATTATTTTATATATGTATTAAATGAATGGTTCGTATTAAAGGGTGACGCCGTGGATTCCTGGCCACCGTTTTTGAGTGGTCCATAAGATGAAGAATCTATAAATATGCTAAAGATTCTTCAGTTATTATCATCCCAAATCAAGTGAGAAGTTCAGAATGAGAGAAATAGTGAGAGGAAAACTTATCCGGGTGGATAAGGGTGAGAGCGGGTTTTAGTTTTACTGCGGTTGTTGGGAATAGGTACAAACATATTACCGTGGAGGATAAGGGGACTCCAGTTTTGTTGTAAACACGAGTGTTAATTTGTACGCGTAATATCTCAATATAGTAAAACTGGTGCTCTCCGTGGAGGTAGACGGTATTGGCCGAACCACGTAAAAAATCTCGTGTTCTCTATCGACATCATTTCGGTCTTATATTGTCCAGACAAAATTGTCGCGGGATCACAATCAACCTTCCGCTGGACCCAAAAAGTTACTGCTCAAACCCAACAAGTGGTATCAGATCCATGCCTAATTGATATTCTGAGTATGCTCCTTGGTGCAGCTGTAACACCCGTAAAATTTAATACGGGATTTTGATGTAATTAGTTGTGTAATGTTATTGTTTAGGAATAATACTAGAAAAATTTAAGTGGTAGAAATGAGAATATAAGTTATATCAATTTTGGATTAAATTTCGAGAGACCTTGGCCTAATATAAGCTATATCAATTTGGATAAAAATTCGAGACCCTGGCCATAATTAGTTTATGTGACTTCGAAACAGAGCCCAACCTATATGATGATATAATTTTACTTAATTATAAGGTAAGGTTTGGATTGACTAAGGTGTCTAATCAACATCAACTTCGATAACTTTACCTTAGTATATATCCTTAATTTATAGGAAAAACCTCCATACCAACAAAAGACATCAAACGGAAGAAAAAGGGAAAAGGGAAACAAAAGGAACTTAGCTCAAGAAAAATTCTACAGCTCGAAAACTCAAGTAAGGTATATCTCTCGAGCTTGGTATACTTAAAGTATGATAATAGCTATATGTTGATTCTGTAATTAGGTAATAATTATATGAAAGTTCCAAAAGTTATCATATATTGGAGAAACCCTAGGTTCGAGTTACAGCCTATGTTCCTAAATATTTGTGTTCCAAAGAATTGTCGTTTAAGAGTGTATCTAGAATAATGGTAGTTTTCTAAGATAATCACGGTAATAGAATAACTAGGTGTTTTGAGAGTTTTTCAATCTGTGAGAAATTCAGGCGGACTTTGATGATTTAAGGTGTACAGTTTTCTGGAAATAGTATAGTTTATGAAGATGATTTTGATAAATGCCGTTTTATGGTTTTCGAAATAATCATTGTTTTTGAAGGAAAAAAGGCGTTTAGGGTATTATAACTCTTAGAATAATTTAATAAAATTCAATCACATGAATTCGATCGATTTGGAGAATCCCCGAGCTAAGAACTCGTTCGGGCGATTTGTGATGAAATGGACACTCAACGAAAGTGGGTGTCAAAACCATAAGGATTGGGTGATTTCAAGAAGTGACCAATCGGCCGATTTGAGCCTTTAAGTAGACCTTGGGACTCTAGAAGCGGGCGAATGAAAGTTACATTTGCAAGTTGGAATCGGCTGAAAGCTTGGGAATTTCATGCATGGAATCGGGCGATTGGGACAAATCGGCGAAACCAAGTTTTGATACATGACAAAAACCGGGGCGATAGAAGGTTTCGACTACTACAAATCGGGGGATTTGTTAGGAGGTTAACAACTCGGTGAAACTAGACCATAATTGTCACTAACGGGCGAATGATTGGAAACACTTCAACGAATCGGGCGATGGAGATGATAGGAGCTAAACAAATGGGCCATTATAAGACATCATGATCGGGCGAAAGAGCTTCAAAGTGGAGATTTCACCGTGTTACCTAAGCATCACCAGGAATCGGCCGATTTGAGGATGTGATGAATCAAATGATTGGTGTTCTATTGAAAAACTCGGCAAATTTTAATTAAATGACCTCAGTTTCGATCGAATCTAGACTACTAATCGGACGATTTATTAAATCCAGTATAGTTTACTTTAACTCTTTGTATGATTCGAGCAAACCAATAAGGGTTAGTGAGTTGACCATTGACTGCCAAGACAATATTTAAATATAATTATTTTAGACAAAGTACAGCTCGAGAAATTAGAACGTATTCTGATAGTATTTATTTATTCAGATGACCAATCTTTAGAGGTTCCACAAGATTTCACTATGATTATAGTAGGAGGTCAGGTAGGTGCATTATTCATCTACAATACGTTAAAAACATGTTTGTGCTTTATGTGCTTCTATGTGACTAAATGATTTACGTGTTTATATGTTTCACATACGTTTTATGCAGAATACGTTTTCATGTGTTATCACATTTATATGCATAACATATGCATATCCTATCACAGGGGTGAGAGATCTTTACACTGTACTGAGACGGTGATGATTTGGTGTACCGCTGAGCGGGGTAGTTCTGGTTATTGTGATTGTTTGACTTGTTGAGGAGTCGAGTTGGCACGCATATGACACCCTGACGGCAGACGGGCATGATCGATCTGTCTACTCCTGCGTGAACATCCCGAGGTGCAAAACCGTCATGATTTTTATTATTTTCAGCGGAGGGAGATTGACAGGGCAGTTGTATGATCGTCAAAAGGATGTCAATGTCGGCAACCGCTTACGGAAGAGCGGCCTAGCAGGGCAGTTGCGTGATCGTCAAAACTGCTGTAGTGTAAGCTTCCGTATATTATTGTCATATTATGGGCGCGGGAGGTGTCGAGTCTGGCATAGGGCCCAGTGTGTGTTATGTGAGATAGGATTTATTGAAAAGAAAGAGTGAACATTGCATGCAAGACAGTGGGATTTGGGAATGAGCATTCACGTGCATACATGCATTTTTATTCCCCTACTGCGCGAATTGCTCGGTATTTACGTGTGTTAGGTATCTGACTCCGGTGCTCCACGGAGTTTTGATGGCGGGGCGGTAAATGGATGAAGACCTGTGGAGAGACAATAGGTTTTTGTTCTTTTGACATTTCGAGGCTACGGCCGTTGTATATAGTTGACTCTGTAAATATTCTTTTGTCGTAGTATATTATAAATTACGAAAAGTTTTTGTTAGACGAGCCTTCCGCTGCTTACGTTGCGGAAATCCACCATTAATCCTAATTAGAAAACGAGGGTCGCCTCATCAGCTTGTCTGATCTTCCACATCAAAAAATATCAGAAGGTTTCATTACGGGAAACCCACTATCGGCCCAAACTGTTGAATCTGTGCAAGGATAATGACCACAGAAAATAATTTCAAAGTCCGGCAATTTGATGGTACGTGGAGTTCACTATGTGACAGAGACGCGTGAATGATATCCATGTTCACCAAGGTCTGGCTAATGCTTTGAAAGGGGACACGGCAAAGCCGGAGAAAATGACGAAAGAAGACTGGGAGGATTGGGGTCAAGATGTGTCAGCACAGTCCGTCTGTTACATTGGTGAAAACATTATTAATAATGTTAATGAGGATTGTGCACCAGACTTGTGGGCGAAGTTGGAGAAGCTGCATATCCAGAAAAACTTAACCACAAAGTTAGATCTGAAGCGGGAGCTGTACCGGCTGAAAATGGAGGAAGGTGGGAATCTCATGGATCACATTAGCGTGTTCAACGTACTC
>JAPQWV010001451.1:0-87432 GCA_027422505.1 Craterostigma plantagineum | reverse complement strand
TAGCTTCATGCCTCTGAGGCTGCTATATATTCTGCCTCACACGTGGAATCGGCAGTCGTGCTTTGCTTGGAGCTTCTCCAAGACACTGCCCCACTATTGAGCACGAAAACAAAACCAGAAGTAGATTTTCGGTCATCCACGTGCGACTGGAAGTCCGAATCGGTATAACCTTCTACTTCTAGTCCCGCTCCTCCATAGACAAGCGTTAAGTCTTTAGTCCGTCTAAGGTACTTAAAGGTATTCTTAACGGCAGTCCAGTGTCCTTCCCCTGGGTTTGCCTGAAACCGACTAACCACGCTCACAGCGTAGGCAATGTCCGGCCGTGTACACAACATCGCATACATCAGACTACCCACTGCAGATGCATAGGGTATTCCACTCATCCGTCGTCGGTCTTCCTCACTTTGAGGTGACATTGATTTCGACAAATGGACCCCATGTCGCATAGGTAAGAACCCTCTCTTAGAGTCATCCATTCTGAATTTCTTCAGGATTTTCTCTAAGTAAAGGGCCTGAGATAAGCCGATCGTTCTGTTCGCTCGATCCCTGAACAAGCCAATACAGAGTATATACGTCGCTTCTCCCAGATCTTTCATGGAGAACTCAGTTGAAAGCCATGCTTTCACCGACGAGAGCATCCCGATGTCATTTCCTATCAAAAGGATATCATCCACGTACAATACAAGGAGCGACACCATACTCCCACTGCTCTTTCTGTAGACACATGGCTCATCTATATTTTTCTCGAATCCGAAGTTCCGAACTGCTTCATCGAAACGTAGGTTCCAGCTGCGAGAGGCCTGTTTCAGTCCATAAATGGACCGATTCAGTTTGCACACTTTGTGAGCATCTGCATGCGACTCAAAACCTTTTGGCTGCTCCATATAGATCTCCTCCTTGAGGAATCCATTAAGGAACGCCGTTTTGACGTCCATCTGCCAAATCTCTTAATCATAGTGCGCAGCTATTGCGAGCATTATGCGGATAGACTTGATCATGGCTACAGGCAAGAAAGTCTCCTCATAGTCGACTCCCTCCTTTTGGTTATAGCCCTTGGCAACCAACCTGGCCTTGTATGTCTCAACTTGTCCGTCAGATCCAATCTTTCTCTTGTATATCCATTTACAACCAATTGGTCTAAAACCGCTAGGTAGGTCTACAAGAGTCCAAATTTTGTTTGAGTACATTGAGTCTATCTCACCCGCATAGCTTCAATCCATCTCGTTGAGTCAACATCGGATATAGCTTGATCGAAAGTAGCGGGATCTTCTCTTAGAAGTCCCATAGTCGCAACATAATCGTGTTCAACGTGTGACATGCCATACCGCTCTGGTTGGCGTGGCACCCTTTCAGATCGTCGCAGGACTGCTTCACCCGGACCATCCAATTCCAAATCCTGTGAGGGCGTTTCGGTCGACTGCTCCTCGAGAGTGACATCTCGGCCAACGCCACAATCTCGAATGAACTCTTCCTCGAGAAAATGTGCGTGTAGGCCCACAACGATCCTCTGATCATCGTGAAAGTAGAATAGGTACCCCATAGAGTTTTCAGGGTAACCTATGAAACGACCTTTCAGAGACCTAGGCTCCAATTTGTCTGCCTTCAACTTTTTCACATAGGCCGGGCAACCCCAAATCCTAATATGTGATAAGCTAGGTAAACGGCCAGTCCATATCTCATACGGAATGCCGTTAACAGACTTCGAGGGACACCGATTTATGGTATAAGCCGCTGTCAAAAGCGCGTATCCCCACAATGACATCGACAAATCTGTATAGCTTAACATAGAACGAACCATATCTAATAAAGTTCGGCTTCTACGTTCGGCACGGCATTCAATTGTGGCGTGCCGGGCGGAGTCATATGTGATAATATACCATTCTCCGTCAAGAACTGGTCAAACTCGATACTCATGTACTCGCCTCCTCGATCCGATCGAATGGCTTTAATGAGTTTCGACGTTTGTTTTTCCACCAAAGCCTTATACTCCTTGAACCTTTCAAGTGCATCAGGTTTATACCTCATCAGATACACGAGTCCGTAACGACTGTGATAATCCGTGAAGGTAATAAAATAGTGGAAGTCACCCCGAGCCTTCACATTGAATGGCCCGCAAACGTCCGTGTGAATCAAACCGAGAATTTTCGTGGCTCTATTAAATGTCCCGGTGAAGGGTGATCGGGTCATTTTACCTTGGAGGCACGACTCACAAGTCGGATAGGGATCTGATCCAAACGGCTTCAAAATCCCGTTTTTCTCTAACTCATGGATCTTGCGTTCTCCAGTATGCCCTAATCGAAGATGCCACAGGTACCTCGCATTTATTCCTGACTTTCGTTTGTTTGTGACAGTATTCACAGATACGTCGTTCTGGGTGTTTAAATAGTACAAACCATTAAACAGTGTCGCGTTGCCAACATTTTTATTCCGATAGATAATGTGTCATGTATTATTATTAAAGTTAAATACATAACCATTCCTGCTCAAAACAGGAATGGAGACGATGTTCTTAAAACCCCTCGGGAGTACAAGACAATCGTACAAACGCAACACATGCCCAGATAACAAAACAAGAGATCTTGATCCGACGTGGGTTGCAGAGAGACTATCCCCACTTCCCACTCTAACCTCGATCTCCCGCTCCCCAAGCGCTCTACTTGGTCCCAGACCATGCGTGGACACACAAATGTGAGTACTAGCTCCCGAATCCAATATACAGGAAGTAGAGTATACAGATGATGAACAAACTGTTTCTAAAACATTAAGTTCCTTACCTGACGCAGCCTGCTCACCCTTGAGCTTCGGACAGTCCCGCTTCCAGTGGCCCAGCGCACCGCAATGCAGACACCTATCCGTCGACTTTACACCGGTCTGCTTTGATTTCCCAGAAGATTTGTTCTTCTTAGAAACCTTCACTGTTGGCTTGAGCTTGTTGCCCTTCTTCTTTTTGCCTTTCCGGGGCTTCGAAGAGGTGGCGACAAGTGCAGTCTGCTTTGCCCTCTTCATCTGACCTTGCGCCGTTGGTAAATGATTCATCAGATCAGGAAGCGTCAGCGTCATGCCGTTCAGATGATAGTTTCACTATGAACGCATTGAAGGACGGAGGCAGAGACTGCAAGATGAGATTGTTTTGTAATTCCCGATCAAATCGGAAATTGAGAGTCTCCAATCTCTCGATCATGGTGATCATGTTCATAACATGTTCGCTAACGTTCTCACCCTCAGACATCCTCGATCGGAAGAGCTGCGACGAAGCCGCATAGCGAGCTGTCCTAGACGTCTCACCGTAAAGCTCTTTCAGATGCTGAACCATCGCTCGAGCGTCAGCCATACCCTCATGACTACGCTGCTGCGTGTTACTCATCGATCCGAGGACATGTGCCTTTACGAGCTGCTCGTCACGCAGTCGCTTGTCATAAGCGGCACGAGCCTGCTCGGTTGCCCGTGCCCCTGGGGCCGGCGGCAACTCGGAGTCAAGGATATACACTAGGTTCTCAATCTGAAGGAAAATCCTCAGGTTGCGAAGCCAGTCTGAATAGTTTGACCCAGTCAACCTATTCTCCTTGAGTAGTATGTTTAGAGCGGTAGACATTATTAACACTGAGAGAAAAAGCTGCAGAAAATAAAAGGCAAATTATGTCGATTGTATAGATCATCAAACACGAACAAGGACTTTTATTCCGTTTGACTCCCACTATCTTTTCATAAACACCATTTTCTCCCATTGGATGTTTTGGAAGTTTCGTTGATAACTTCGATAGTGGAGTTGATGTCCCCGTGGGCGGATGCAAACCTCAACCTCTGTCGTTTTATTGGTTTGCAGCGGCCCACGAAGTCGTGCTCCGCACGAATCCGACCTCGTCGAATGTCTCAACTATCTTTGTCTCAGTCAGGGACCCCCGCCGGTAAATCCGGAACAAGGCGGTATGACTGTCTAAGTGCGACCTATCAACTTTGCTCAAAACCGCACACTTGAACCGTACGTTTTACCGCACAGTGTGGTCTTGGCGAGCGGCGCTAACGCACACGAGCAAATCGAAACGAAAACAAATGCAAGGCGCCGGCATACCCGGAACCAAACCTTGCATTTAGGTTTCGTAACCACTTAACCCGAGCTTGATAGAAGACATGGCATCCAATCCCTTTACTCACTTAGTATTTTATGGGAGTTTGTATTCTCATAGCAAATAAAAATTAAGCACGAACACATAAATGCGTTAATTAAATTCCTAACCCTAGGAAAGCAATTTAAATGGACAAATGCACGGGCTATTTCTAAACTGGTCCTATTACATGGGTCGTAAAACGACCGGGTCTTTGATCTCCAAATGTCGACTCGTCGTCACGCGGGTTGTCGAACCCTTCAATCTCGCCTTGCATCGAACGGCCTCCATTTTTCTAACTTATCTAATAAAGCAAAAAAATACAACACGGGGGGAATTATTTCCCGAACAACCCGTAATCCATGTACATTCCGGGGAGCAGCAAACGGCCCTTAAACAAATAACCCGGTTAGAACCTAAGCCCTCGCAAATGTCCCACACAAACATGCAACACAGAATTTTGACGCCGCGTGCCCGACCGACGTCACGAGCAACGATAGTCTCCAAACTACGTCGACCGTTCGTTCGCCACATCGGCTTTCGAAGCCTTCGGTCGAACCATGCATGAGCCATAGCTCTGATACCACTATTGGGGTGGGCCCGATTAATCGACGCCGGCCCCCGAACAGCGCAACGTGGCGATAGCGGAAGCGCGTTTTGAACCGAGCGGCGTAGGGTGCCGAATTTTTGATTTTCAACATCTAATTCGACTTAGCGCCCTTCGGCTTCTCCTGAGTGCTCAAGATACTTCTCTGAGCCTCAGGAGACCACGTCTAATCCGGACTTCTCACATTCGAATTTAATACAAATTTATTTGAATTAATAATTTCATTCCAAACTAGTTCGAACAAAGCGGCAGCCGACAGTGTTTCGACTATTTGGTGACTGAAACGATTTCCGATCGATACCAAATTTTCCAGATTGATTCTACACTTCCCGGCAATCGCAACGAGGGGTCTTTCGAATCATTTTGATGTCGTTTGGTATTTTTCACAAAATCAAAACAGTGGTTCGAAATTATCAATTCGATTAAAGCGGTAGTCTGCGGACTTTTGACAGTTTGACAACTGAAATGATTTTAGATCAATACCAAATTTTCCAGATTGATTCTACACTTCCCGAGGATCGTAACAAGGGGTCTTTCGAATTATTCCGATATCGTTTGGTATTTTTCGTAAAATCAAATCAATAAGGTTCAAAATATACCGTCGGTATACGTGAATGCACCTCAGACGGACGTCGCAACACTTCGTCTGGCTCCCGGGGCTTCCGGGCTAGATTGTCACGCCGGTATGACCTTGATCGAACCTCCGAGACTGCTCCCGATGGCTAGACGTAGCTCGGTTTGGGCATCGGGACTCGTCAAACGATCCCGTGGCTTGACGTGGCTTGAGAAGTTCTAACTTCAACTCACTTTGTTTCTTTTCTCTCTAGTTTATTTGTTGAGAGAAAAAATACCAAGTACTTTGGCTTAGTAACCCATCATGTTGGATCTCATTGTTCTCATTTTTGCATGCTCACCTTTGTAGTAAAATTCCACTAAGGTTTGTTTATTATATTTTTAAATGAGACACTTGTCTTGACTCAAAGTGAGTCACTTGCCACCTCAAGCTATGTGGCAAGCCATGGAATTCTCCACATGTCCAAGACCATGCAAAATTTCAAGTAATTCCATGTAGGCCCTTTAGGTTTTTAAATTCTCAATTTAGTCCCTCAATTTTAAGTAATAAAATAATTAAATCCAATCTAATTATTTTATATACAATTGAGCCTCATTTAGTTAATTAATTAAGCACTTAAGACAATCTCAAGTCCTAATTATTCCCGTGAACGTCACCGGAATTTAACTAAATTATCGACACCTCGTGTCAACTATGCCACTACCTCAACGAATCCCATTCGTTATGTTCCAGAGAAAAGCCCGCCGTTTTCGTTCAAGTTCATTACCATTTTTAAGCGCGACTCTCTAGGTCCGTCTCAACTGGCACGGGAGGAATCCGTCCGGTATTCGCCTAGCCAATCCCGCGGTACCGAACAGATTCCAGTTGAGAACGAATTTTGATCTATTCGAAATTCGGGCGAACCGACTATAGTGTATTCATTTAAATACATCTTACGCCTTTCACTTGCGTCCCGGTTAGGTGAGAGCCATGTAAATGTCAAACTCACTAACCCAACACTATGTTATAATTGAGACCCAACCGATTATTTAGACTCCGCTCCGTATCTAATACGAGCGAGCTTACCAAGCTTCGGCCGAAGGCTTTACAATCGTCGTTCTCCAATTACCTCATAGGACGTTAGCCTATACGAATATAGGCATGAATCCCGATAGCAGTCAAAGCCCGGCAATCACCTCCGTAAAGTCAGTTGCGTTTCGTCGCTGGCCCGTGTCCCATTTCCGAACACTTGCGGACCTAGCCAACTAGCGACAAACCAAAATCGCGAAAGCAAATCCATCAGTGACCCTATCGGTCTGAGGCTGCTATAGTCATTCTTTCAATCATTGACAACATCATAGTCATGTGATCAAGACGAATACGAGCCGAATGTCCGAATACGCGATCTCTCCGATCACCGATATCTCCATCACGACCCACAACCTCTCAGGTAATCGGTGACACTACCGATACTATGTGGTCGTCAATGAATAAGTCATATTCGGATATCTAGTCACCCACCCAGAATCCTTAGACTTACGGACTTTTTATTTAATGCTGAGATAAGGACCGTCCGGTATCTCCTCCCTCGTCCCCACGAGAATCAGACGTCAAACTCAAACATTTGGGTGTTATTTATTTATCGCACCGCCAGATGCCAAGCAGACTATAAATTCGATAAATAAATAATGATGCGTTTACTATAATGAAAATAATATTCACTACTTTATTTTAACAGTATATACAATAAAACTGTCTATCGACCCATACATCATTGTGCGCCCTATACTATTCCTAGTCCTCGTATGGCATTCTGAGGGCACACTCCCTAACAGGTAGGGGCTCTCCTGCCTCCACCATTCCGTTCGAGCAGAGGGATTATTTTCACTGCCCGCGAGGAACTTAATGTGTGGAATGCCTTCGGGGTTTCCGGTGCGAAGCCAACCAATCTTACCTCTCAAACATGAGCCTCGAGAGTTTTCCTCAATCATCGCCCCATCTCTGGGTCGCTTGTGCCGCCGAGGCTCTAGAGAGGATGCTCTCCATGCATGAGGACTGCATCGAGTTCACTCAGCGCGAGGAGAAGCTGAAAGGGGAGATAGACCAGGCCAAGGAGGAGGCCAAATCGCGAGAGGCTCGGGTTGAGACGGAGAGAGTGAAATGGGCCTTCGCTAATGAGAAGAACAATCGGGTTGAGGTAGAGAAGGCTCTTCAGAGCTCGAGGAGAGTGTTTCTCGGGACTATCTTCCCCGAGAAACCTATGGGGCTCAATTCGTTATTTACTTTAATACGGCTTCTGGGGCTGCCTCCGCCAATTTCGGGAAGTTAGCTTCGTTCGCCAGAAATTCAAGCTCGACTTCCTGAATGCTGACTGGGCTCTAACGAAGTGCCCCGCTGGAGGATACAAACCGGAGTCTGCGGCCCAGGGAGGCACCAAGGACATCGTCTCGGAGGACATCATTGCCACTCCATCGAGTGAGGAAAACGAAGAAACTCCCTAGTCTCTCGTCAAGACTCCTCCTGAGGCGCCCCTTGAGACCCCCGAGCTGACTGTCGAGGTTCCCGAGCCATCCCACGCTCAAGCGACGACCGAGGAAAAGCTCGAGGCGGGCCCCGAAGCTCCGATCTTCCAGAGCGAGCAGCCCGAGTCTTCCACCGTCACCCCTGATCAGGCCGGTCCGGCCGAATGACTGAATTCCTTGTGTGTTAAGAACGATTTTCTGTTTTTCTTTTTATGAACCAAGTCCTTTTCCTTTTCCGACCAATAGTGTAATATGTCTTTTCTTTTCAAACTCTATTATATTAGCGTAGTGGCATCTTTTCATTTTCCTGCATTCGTTTCCTTCTCGCGATCTTGTAACTTCTCGCTATCTTTTAAATTTCTTAACTTAAAATTAAAACGCCCGACGACCGTGAGGTTACCCCTTCATGGTGCTTCCCCGAGCGCCCTCAGCGATCGCGAGGTTAATTCCTCTCGAAGGTCTCCCAAACACGATCCTCGGGCGCTGAGAGTTATTTCAGCGGATCTTCGGCGCTTCATAATTCACACCTTTAAATTCAGGAAAACCTGATCATCCGGGGTCCCTCTCTAGTTCAAATCGCAATTCGTTTCGAACGTTAGCCCAATGGTCTCTAAATCTGCATCTTTCGCATACTTGAATCTTCAAAACTTGAAAATTCCAAGAATTGTGGGGTCATTCCCCTATAAAATAAGTAATCATCAAGTTGGGATTTCAAAGTTTCTCAGCAAGCCCAAGCTTCGTTAAGTTCATCCTTTACTTGTTAGCTCCAGGTTTAATCGTTTTTCCGCCGCCTTGCACATGTTATTTTTTTCTATTCGTTGTCTCATAGAATGATCGTTTCCTCTTATTTCCTGGGTTTCTATACTTGTACTCTTATTTCCTTGCTTCATGATCAGTTTATCGATGAACTAGAGGGTGGAGCCCTCTTATCCGGGGGAGAGCTCAACCCAGAAACAAGATCCTTGAACACGTCCTCTTTGGGATTTATGGGAGAAGGCGACGGGCTTTACCTCAAACACCCCAGAGAGATTTCCGCGTAGGGAGAACCCCGTCCCTATGACCCCCCCTCCTCGAGGGGCAATCACATCGGGGATGGGCCGATCGTATCTTCGCTTCCTGCTGGAGAAAGAGGGTGCCTCTTCTTGTCACTTTATGAAGAGTTTCCTGGATCCCGACGAGAAACGACGTTTGGCGAAATTCTCTGACCCCGCCTTCTGGGATTGATGGGCTCTGAGTCAAAGTCGGGTAGGTTACGTTAACCGTCGCTTTCTGTCTTTCGACTTTTCTTCATTTCCTTTTAGCTTTCTTCTCTAGTCCTACTCACTTTCTTGCGAGGAACTTCGGCGCATACCCAACAACACGAGTTGATTCAATATTACGAGGATGCATGTTCCGGATTGACGTCATTTCTAGGCAAGAAAGACCGGTAGATTGCCAGGCTGAGGGAGCTGTTGGTTGAGTCCCGAGCTGAGACTCAATAGCTTCGTTCGAGGCCTCGAGGGGGTGGTGTTCGGGCTAGGTTCCCAAGTCACGCGGGGCGTGCCTTTTCCCCCTGTTTGAGTGGAATCTCGGAGTTGAGGCGTAAGAGGATTCATCGGGATGAGGAAGTCTTTACCTCATCGAGGGTTCGACATCCGGGCACTACCTATGCCCGGGATATAATGCGATGAATATTTCTCGATATATTATTTCTATTATTGTTTTACAATTCCTTTATTGTCGATTAGAAGACTTATCATTTCCTTTTTATCTGTTTCTTCAATCTTCTCACTGGTGTTCCTCGTTTCATCTCTGCCATCTCGTGTGGTTTTTGCTTTTTTTGCGAGTTCTATCAATTACTCCTAGCATTTACTTTCTTTACTCGTTTACTTCGGCATCATCTCCTCGGTGGTATTGTACCTCGAGTCGGCTAGGGCTTTTCGCACCTTTTCAAGGACCTCATCTAATTTCGTCCTCCTGGACGATCAGACCTCTTTTGATGACTTGGTTAGGTTTCATTCTTTTGAGCGATGGGACCTCTCTTGAGGACTTAAATCAATTTCACTCTCTTGAGTGATTGGGCCCCTCTTGAGGACTTAAATCAATCTTGCTCTCTAGAGCGATCATGCCTCTCTTGAGGACTTTGTTCAATTTCACTCTCTTGAACGATCGGGCCTCTCTCGAGGACTTCGTTCAGTTTCACTCTCTTGAGCGATCGGGCCTCTCTCGAGGACTTTGTTAAATTTCACTCTCTTGCGATCGGGCCTCTCTCGAGGACTTTGTTAAATTTCACTCTCTTGCGATCGGGCCTCTCTCGAGGACTTTGCCAAATACACCGCATTCTTACGGAAATAAATAACTTCATTCAAAAAACGCAATGTTCGGAAATAAAAAAATAACTTGTATTTGAGCAAACTATCTAACTAAGCAAACAAAGCATGTGTAGTACTTCTTCAGGTGCCGAGCGTTATGCGGCCTTTTCAGCTTCTTTCCTTCCAAATCTTCTAAGTAATAAGCAGCTTCTCCGGCCTTGATAATGTTATACGGCCTCGTACTTGGATCCAACTTTCCTACTTCTCCTTTGTGCTGTATCTCCTTCATGACTAGCTCTCCTTCCTCGAACCTTCTCAAGCACACCTTCCTATTGTAGGCTCAAGTGATCTTCCTTTGGTAAGCTGCCATTCGGAGCGCGGCCCTTCGCCTTCCTTCCTCGATCAAGTCCAATTCATCCCTGCGACGTTGGTCATTCTCCTCCGAATATCCTTTATCAGGCGCTTTCTTGCCCTATTCCCACGGGCAACACAACTTCACTTCCGTATACCAGACTGAACGGAGTCTCATTTGTCCCGACCCGAGGCGTGGTTTGATTAGGGGTGAGCATTTGGTACAAACCGTACCGAACCGAACCAAAATATCAGTTAACCGATTCGGTTCGATGATTCGAATAACCGAATACCAAACCGAACCGAGTAAATCGAATTTTTTTCACTTTATTTCGGTTTATTTACCGAACCGAGTTCAAGAAAAAAAATTGAAATTCGTATTTTCCGACGGCAGAGAGGAAGCCCATAAGGCTGCGCAGCCGAAGTGTTCTACCCCATCCACTGAAACTTCCCTTTCTTTCTTTATTTCAGGCCCTGCTGTCAAAGATCCAACCTTTGCACCTATTTCAGTATCATCTGAGTTAATCAAAGAACACGAGCAAGAAGTCAATCACCACAGAGATATGAGGTATGAGGTTGCGGTTTTATTGAAGAAGAGCAATATGAGGTTGTCGTCCGAGAAGATTCGTGTAGCTAGCTGTAGAGGAAGAAGATGAACCCTCTAAATGGACCTTCATAGTGGGTTGTATATATTTTTATTGGGTTGTGTAACAAAAATATTATAATTTATTATCTTTGGGCCTACGAAACATATAACTGAAATTTAATATGTTTCTCATTTTTTAAATCGGTAACTCGGTATACCTAAAATACCGAACTCAAAAACTTTACCGAACCGAAATACCAAAACTTTTCGGTTCGGTTCGGCTTGTACCGAAATTTCGGTTTTCGGTATTTCGGTTTGGTAAACCGAATTGTGCCTACCCCTAGGTTTGATAGGACCAGAGTATGCTCTACAGCTCATTAAACCAGGCCTGTCTTAGCTCGTCCAGCCAGACTTTCAACGGTTGGACAATCGTTCCATTAGTCACTTCCGCCTGGCTGTTGCTCTGCGGACAGGTTATGGAGGTAAATACCTGCTCGATCCCATAGCCTTCGCACCATTCCTTCAGCTTGCGTCCGCTGAATTGTCAAACGTTGTCACTTATCAACCTCCTTGGGATCCCTAATCTGCATTAGATATTTTTTCATAGGAAGGCGATTACTGCAGCTTCGATGATCCGTGCTAAGGCCTCGGCCTCCATCCACTTGGAGAAATAATCGATCGCGACCAAGAGAAATTTCTTTAGTGAGGCGTTGCCTTCAAATGGCCCAACTATGTCCAACACCCATTGACCGAACGGGCAGGCCGACACGACTGCCTTCATCATTCTGCGGGTGCCCCTTGCAAGTTCGCGGGCTTCTAGCATCTGAGGCAGCTCCGTACCACCCTGATCGAGTCTGTCCTCATGGTGGGCCAGAAGATGTCCGCTAACATTGCTTTTCGTGCCAATGCTCTTCCTTTTATGTGGCTTCCACAACTTCCCTCATGTATGTCTATCAGGACTTCTTTCGCCTCCTGTTTCGATAGGCACCTTAGCAGGAGGCCTGAGTGGTATCTCTTGATCAAAATTCCATCGATAATCCTAAAGCAGCTGGATCTCTTCACCGTTACTCGAGCCTGAACTTTGTTGTTGGGACGGACTTGTTCCGCCAGATATCGGTAGATGTCATATCGCCAATCCTCAGGCTCCAAACTACCCCTCTGCTCTATTTGATTAATTTGGGGAGCCCTTTCTATCTTGACTCCTTCCTCGAGGGGGGGGGGGGGTTCAGCGGGCTTGTCCACTTAGCGATCCTATCTGCTTCCTCATTCTTCTTTCTGTTGATAAGCACCAGCTTAAACTCTTCAAATTTCTCCTTCATTTCTCGAACGCCTTAGCATACTCCATCAGCTTGTCTTCTTTGATGGCGAAAGTTACTTTCGTTTGTTGAACCACTAGTTGCAAGTCAGAATACAAGGTCACTCGAGTCAAACCCATCCTAATGGCCGTCCTCATACCGAGTAGCAGGGCTTCATACTCAGCCTCGTTGTTGGATGCTTGAAAGTCTAGTTTTATCCCCAAGCTGGTTTCGTCTCCCCAAGGTGAAATGATCACAAGCCCGATGCCGTTCCCAAATCGGCAAGAAGACCCGTCCACATATATCTTCCACATCTCGACAGGCCCTTCTTCCTCCATCTCGAAAATGAAATCAGCCAAAGCTTGTGCTTGCTCGAGGTCGGAATTGGATATCGTATTCCCCAAATTCAGTAACCCATATGATCGATCTCCCAAAAATGTGTGGCCGGGTCATGATTACTCCCAGCGGACTGTTAGTTAACACCACATCGGGTTTGACAGGAAGTACGGCCTCAACTTCCTGGCCGTAATTACTAGCGCTAACAGTAACTTCTCCTGGGAGGTGTATCGAACTTATGCGCCCTTTAAGAGATGACTGACAAGGTAAACTAGCTTCTGCACCTTCTCTTCTTCTCGGACCATAACCGAGCTGACTGCTCGCAGAGTTGTTTTAGAGATAAACAATGAGTTCCTCCCCGGCCTTTGGTTTGTTCCGCATCGGCAGCTCCTTCAAGTATTCCTTCAACTTCTGAAAGCTTTCTTGCACTCAGGCGTCCATTCAACATCCTTCACCTTCCTTAGCACCCTAAAGAAGGGCATGCTCCGCTCAGCAGATCGCAAGATGAACCCACAAGACTGTTACTGATAAACGCATTTCAATGCGTTTATCGTAGTATTTATTCGGGGTATAATAGAGCTTTAGCAATTTTATGCATTTATTCGATATATTTACACTTATTTTGTTGTTGAAGGAGCTTAGGACGAGTTTCGGATGAAAAGGAGCGAAAACGAGGCAAAACGGCGCGAAAATGGCAACACTGCCATCTGTCATGGCCGTGACGCATAATGCGTCTGGCCGTGATGAGGGACAGAGAGCGGGAGGCAATGTCACTGCCGTAGGTCACGGCCGTGACGGGTGATGCTCCAAACCGTGATGCGAGGCAGAGAGTAGTGCTGATGTTGGTCACGGCGTGATGTGCAATGCACTTGGTCGTGACCTATGACAGAAGCTTAGACGCGTCGGATCGATGGTGGGCACGGCCGTGACGGCTCATGCCCCAGGCCGTGACCTATACGAAAATTCTTATAAAAAGCCCAAATTCGATCCAGAATAGACACAACTTACCAGAGATTAACCCTAATCACTCTAGAGACGAAAATTAGCACAAAAGAACGCAGAATCGCATCCCGGAGCGCAAGAGACGGATCATCGACGAGATCACGCCCAATTTAACGAAGAACGAAGAATCTTCAACGCTCCCATCGCAGATCATCCGTAGATCAAGTACATGAATTCTTCGCCTTTATCCTTTATCTTTCTCGTTGTTTTCTCATCTATCATGCGTAGCTAAATCCCTTTTGTGTTTGGGATTAGATGAACGCTAGATTAGTCGTACTTAAGACATGTTTATCGTGATTTGCATATTCTGGCTATTTATTGTTCTATGAAATTACTTCTTCGCTTTAATATGTCTATGTGTTAAAGTGAATGTATGGAAAATCGTTTAGGGCGACAGCTAAACAACGATTAGGCCGTTCGTAGAGGATAGGATTCGAGTATAGGGCGAAAGCAAATACTCGATCCTCACTATTAGTAATTACTGAATTTTAGATCCCCACGAGCGTTTAGGGCGACAGCAAATTCGCGAGTGGGTAGAAAAATTACTGCGATTTAGTCAAGAATCACGTAGGCACGATATTTCATTGTCTTAGGCGATCACACCTAGCGGGATTCGAATCCCGAGCACATCTTTATCATCTGAAGCTTCATATCAGTTCTAAGTGTGTTAGGTTAAGTCGAATCCCGAGCACATCTTTGAATTTCTAGTTGATTTAGGAGCGATCTGTTAGGTTAAGTCGTCAAACAATTTGCGTATTTTATTTAGGTTAAATATCCAGTCGATAGGTCATTACTAGTACTTGATTTATTCCTCGTGTTCGATACTCGTTTGCTCACTTTACTACACTACAAACGATAGGTCCACTGCCTATCGCACGTCAGTGACAGTAATTTAGTATTCGTTTTAATTATTACTTGTCGCACTTTTCATTCACACACCACGTGTCGATCAAGTTTTTGGCGCCGTTGCCGGGGAATAGATTGATATTAGGAACACCGTAGTTCTGTACTTTAGCCAATTTTATTTTGACGTTTTTCTTGTGTTTTTACTATTTGCGTTATTTGTGTTATTCGCATTAGTTGTTTTCCTGCGTCATTATTGATTTCGTATTCTTATTCGGCGTATTTGTTTACTTTTTCGCTAATTTTTATTTCCCACTCATTGAAGGCACGATTCAGCGGTGAATGACCCGAAGCCATCCATCGGGTCCCATCGTTGACGCAAACCCAGATTTCGAGCGGAAGTTAAGAAGGAAACTTAAGTACGATACCGAAGGAGCATCCACCAGCTCTCAGGATCCGTTAGTCTGTTATTCAAAGGATAGTTCGCAGGAATCCATCCAAAACTCACGTGTAGAGACAGCCGTAGATAGTCCCAACACGGAAGTAACAATGGTGGACCACCGAGTGCCCGTCCACAACATTCCAGAGGAGAAACCATCTCTTCAGGACCTCCTCAAGAATGCCGCGCTAGGCGGTACGGAATCGGCGATTGTCATCCTGCCGATCGAGAACAACAATTTTGAACTGAAGCATTCTTGGCTTCAGATGATTTTTCAGACGGCCCAGTTAAGGGGCAACCCCGATGACGATCCTTACTCCCATCTGAAGGCGTTCCTGACGGTGACTGATACCATCAAAATCAATGGTGTTCCGGGCGACACGATTAAGCTCATGTTGTTCCCGTTCTATTTGAAGTTCAGAGCCAAGGATTGGCTTGAGATGTTACCACCTCGCTCGATCACCACCTGGGAGGAGCTGCGAGCCGCATTTATCGGCCACTACTTCCCACTGTCGAAGGTGCTACGATTGAAGACAGAAATCTCTTTATTCCATCAGAAGGAGTCTGTAAATCTTTACGAGGTGTGGGAGCGTTACAAGGCATTATTGAAGAGATGCCCACGGCACGGGATGTCGAAGGCAGCCCAGATCAACAGGTTCCACGAGGGGCTCAACGACCAGACCGTCCATATGCTAGACAGAGCCGCCGGAGGAGGACTCGAGAAGCTCAACGCGACCGATGCTTGGAACCTCATTGAGGACTACTCGAGGAACAGTTTCATGAGGGGCAATACCAGGATGAAGACGTCAGGCGTATTTGGAGTGAGCGAGGAGATGGCTACTAACGCTAAGATCGAGGCGCTCCAGCAACAAATCGCCTCGACGAACTCTCAGTTGCAGACGGTGATTGGTGCATTGCTTCCCAAGTCCGGGCCGACTCAGCCCGTGAACGCCGTGGCCACCACCACACCGACACAGCACACGCCTTACGTACCATTATGCGGGATTTGCGGCGCAGCCCACGAGACCTCAGATTGCCAACTTGGGCAGCCGCTGGAACACGTAGATTATATGGGAAATTACCAAGGTTGCCAGCGAAGTTTCCAGCCTCGGGCACATCCAAACCTGGCGTACGGGATCAGAACCATCAGAGCCAAGGACCACCAGGATTTAAGCCCAGACCTTCCGGATTCCAAAACGAGCCACCACGACAGAACCAGAATGCGCCCGCGGGAGGATCCGACGACATGAGAGAGATGAAGGACATGATGAAGACACTCCTCACGAATTTCAGTAGCACCACCGCAGCCCACGAGAGCCGTATGACGAAGATGTAGGAGTACATGGAGGCGAACGACTTGCGTGCTCAGAACACAGACGCCTCGCTCAAAAAGCTGGAGCAGCAGATGGGCCAGATGGCGAAGCAGTTGGCGCCGCGTACTCAGGGATCGCTCCCAAGCTACACCGAGCCGAATCCTAAGGAGTACTGCAAGGCGGTGACGCTGAGGAATGGGCGAGAATTGCAAGAAGTGCCCGCCAAAAAGAAGGCCAAGGAGAATGCCAACTTTGAAAGCCACGATGAGCCCGAAGTTGAGGAGGTCAGGGGCGACGATGTCGAGAAGGCCGACGCTGAGAAGGAGAAGGTCGAGCCCGAGAAGGAAAAGGTGACAGAGATCCAGCGGCCGCCAGTGAAGCCATACTAACCGAAGATCCCATACCCGGCTCGACTGAAGAAGGACAAGAACGAGGCGTAGTTCGGTAAATTTATGGGTATGTGTAAAGAGTTGCATATTAACTTACCTTTCGTTGAAGCTATTACGCAGATGCCCAGCTTCGCCAAGTTCTTGAAGGACCTGCTGACAAACAGAAGGAAGCTCGAACACGTCTCCACCGTTTGCCTACGAGAAGAGTGCTCGGCGGTTCTCCAAAGCAAGATCCCTAAGAAGCTCAAGGATTCAGGGAGTTTCACTATTCCCTGTCTTATAGGAGATCTAGTGATTGAGCGTGCGTTAGCAGACCTAGGCACTAGCATTAATCTTATGCCGTATTCTATGTTCAAGCGTTTAGGATGAGCCACGACCCACTAGAATGAGCCTCCAACTAGCTGATAGGTCGTTGAAGTACCCTCGAGGTGTTATCGAGGATGTCTTAGTTAAAGTCGATAAGTTTGTGATTCTCGCAGATTTCGTTATTTTAGATATGGAGGAAGACGGGAATGTTCCCTTGATTTTAGGTAGACCGTTCCTAGCGACGGGGGAGACCATGATAGACGTTAGGAATGGGACTTTGAACTGACAGTAGACGGCGAGAAATTTACTTTTAAGATGGCCGACTCGATGAAAAAGAGCGGCGAGCAAGATGATAAATGTTACTTTTTGGACGTATTTGACCACGACTTTCTCTTTTCCGTGCAAGGTCTGTCACAGGTCGACGATCACGACATGCATACACTTATGGCGATCGATGAGTGTGGGGAAGAGGTCGACGAGCCGATCATAGCTATCGACGAGAGCAGCGAAGAGGACAAGGAAAAGAGCTCGGTCGAGGAGCCACCGGTCCTGGAATTAAAGCCGCTGCCCGACAGCCTCGAGTACGCGTTTCTGAGCAACAATGGAGGGCTGCCGGTCATCATCTCGTCGAACCTCGATGACGGACGGAAGGGCCAGCTCTTAGATGTGTTGAAGGCGCACAAGCAGGCGTTGGCGAAGAAGATATCCGACATAAGGGGTATCAACCCGAGCTATTGCACGCACAAGATCCTCATGGAGGACGATTTCAAGCCGGTCGCTCAACGCCAAAGGTGGCTCAACCCCAGCATGAAGGACGTGGTAAAGAAGGAGGTGATCAAATTGCTAGACACAGGGATGATCTATCCCATTTCAGACAGCGCATGGGTCATCCCGGTCCAAGTAGTTCCAAAGAAAGGAGGCATGACGGTCGTCACCAACGACAAGAACGAACTAATCCCGATAAGGACCGTGACCGGATGGCGCGTCTGCATCGACTACAGGAAGTTGAACGATGCCACGCGAAAGGATCATTTCCCTTTACCATTTATTGATCATATGCTAGAAAAGTTAGCGGGTCACTCATTTTATCGTAGGTTTATCAAAGATTTTTCTACGATTGCACGTCCTATGTCTAGATTGTTAGAGAAAGATGCCCCGTTTGATTTTAATGACGAATGTCTGCATGCTTTCAATTTACTTAAGGAAAGACTTATCGCAGCACCTATTGTGGTAGCCCCTGATTGGGGGCTGCCCTTTGAACTAATGTGCGATGCTAGTGACTATGCAGTTGGGGCCGTGCTAGGGCAGCGTAAGGATAACCACTTCAGACCGATCTACTACGCGAGTAAGACGCTAGACGCAGCCCAGGCCAATTACACGACCACCGAAAAGGAGCTGTTGGCCATTGTTTTCGCTTTCGACAAGTTCAGGTCATATCTAATCCTATCTAAAGTTATTGTTTTTACTGACCACTCTGCCCTTAAGTACTTGTCAGCAAAGCCCGATGCCAAGCCACGGCTAATTAGGTGGATCCTACTACTGCAAGAATTCGACATCGAGATCCGCGATAAGAAAGGTGCAGAGAACTGGCTGCGGACCACCTCTCTCGATTGGAGGAGTCCGAAATATACCACAAGGACAGAAGACCGATACACGATCGTTTCCCAGACGAGCACCTTTACTCGATACATGTGGTAAGTGACAACACTCCCTGGTTTGCAGATTATGCTAACTATCTTGTTGCAAGGGTCCTACCAAAGGAGTACACGAGTCAGCAAAAGAAGAAATTCTTTTCTGAGTTGAGGTACTACTTTTGGGAGGACCCGTATCTTTTCAGGCGATGTGCAGACCAGGTAATACGGCGATGCGTGGCGGCCCCAGAATCGACGCAGATCCTTAGACATTGTCACAATGGACCTACCGGAGGACACTACGCAGCAAACAGAACCGCTCAGAAGGTGTTGGAGAGTGGATTTTACTGGCCCACGATCTTCAAGGACGCCCAAAGGTACGTTGACACTTGTGATCAGTGTCAGCGCGCAGGTAATCTCTCCAAACGCGACGAAATGCCTCAGAATTTCATTTTGGTATGCGAGATATTCGATGTATGGGGTATAGATTTTATGGGTCCATTTCCTAGCTCGTACAACAATAAGTACATCCTAGTAGCCGTTGATTATGTGTCTAAGTGGGCCGAGGCGCAAGCCTTACCCACGAACGACGCTAGTGTAGTCGTTAGATTTTTGCGAGCATTGTTTTCTTGTTTTGGGGCACCTAGGTGCATCATTAGTGATAGAGGCACTCACTTTTCTAACACCCAGTTTGCACGCACTTTAGAACGTTACAGTGTTAGACATAGCCTATCCACCCCGTACCACCCCAAAGCTAGTGGTCAAGTCGAAGTAGTGAACCGTGAGTTGAAACGCATTATAGAGAAAACCATAGAGGGGAACCATAGGGAGTGGGCAAATAAGTTGAATGATGCACTATGGGCATATATGACCGCATATAAGACCCCCATAGCTACTACACCATATAGATTAGTCTATGGAAAAGCATGTCATCTTCCCGTAGAAATAGAACATAAGGCATATTGGGCCATCCAATCCTTGAATCTTGATTTGGGGAACGCCGGCGGAAAGCGGCAACTCCAAATCAACGAATTAGACGAGTGGCATTTATCGGCTTACGATAACGCTCGCATGTATAAGGAACGCTCCAAAGCCTATCATGATAAAAAGATTCGACAAAGGCTAGAGTTTCAGGAAGGAGACCAAGTCCTTCTTTTTAACTCTCGACTTAGGCTTTTTCCTGGCAAGCTTAGATCACGCTAGTCAGGACCGTTCACTGTTACCGTGTTTTCCCTTATGGTACTGTTGAGATTTCAGGTATGGAGCAGGGTACTTTTAAGGTGAATGGCCATAGGTTGAAGTACTATCTCGCTGGCGAGGAAGACGCGACCGAGAGGGAAGTGCTATACCTGGACTTCCAGACGTGAGCGAACAAAACCACTCCGGCTAAAGACGGTAAAGTAAGCGCTTCTTGGGAGGCAACCCAGGTATTTTCATTTATGTCTTAGGTATAGCCATAGTTTAAAAAAAAGGGTGTCACGGCCAACTGCTTAAGCAGTAACGGCCGTGACTACCCCCAGAGGCACTCACTGCCTCATGTCACGGCCAACTGCTTAAGCAGTCACGGCCCTGACTCCACCCAGAGGAACTCACCGCCTCGTGTCACGGCCAACTGCTTAAGCAGTCACGGCCGTGACGCTTACGGGTTAAAAAAAAAGGAATAAAAAATCAGCCCGATTCTGTCACGACTCGTGACATAGACGTCACGGCCGTGACTAGCGGCAGAGGAGGGTGCTGCCGAGTGTCACGGCCAAGACCTATATAGGTCACGGCCGTGACCTCAACGATTTTAACTTAAAAATCGTTTTTCCCCTTCTTCTCCATCTCTCTCTCTCTCTCTCTCTCTCTCTCTCTCTCTCTCTCTCTCTCTCTCTCTCCTTCTCGTCCCCCCACCTTCTTCACATCACCCACCACCCACAAATCATCATCATCCGCCTATCACCGCCGTCGAACGCCACCATCCACTCTGGTGACACCCACTAAACTAACCCCAACCCCCTTCAATTTCGTTAAAAATCCAAGGTATGAAAATTTTATTGCCCTATTTCGTTCTAAACTTGCAATTCTCGTCGAAATTGTTAATCTTTGGTGTTGACATGCTTCTATTTGCTTATTACATGATATAATTACTACGGGCATGCTTAATTCGTTACTTTGCATTGAAATTGTTCGATTCTTTGACGAACCCTAATTTTCGAAATTGGGGATCTTTGAAATTGGGTCTTAATTGTTGGTTCCCGTGCCCCTTTATTGATGGATACATGCTAGGAACACTTTGAGCATGCCTAATTACGTGATACTAAGGGTTAATTTTGACGTTCAACGAAGAACCCTAATTTTCGAATTTGAGGATTTGCGAAATTGGGTATAATTTGCTGCTATTCGTACCCTTTTATGCTGATATGTGGCTTGGGAATGTTTCATTTGTTTATTTGGTTCATTAATTTTGAATTTTGGGAAAGACGAACCCTACCTTTAAATTTGGGGCTATTTGAACAGGATTATCGAAATTTTTATCTGATGATGTGGGTTCGTTTCGAGTTTTAGTATGGATTTTATCGTATGAAATTTTGGGGTACGTTGATCGCCCTGATTTGGAACTTGCTATGCATATCTTCATCTGCACGTTATTTATTCGATAAAATGCCACCTTGAGTTTTCATGAGTTATTGCATATGCAAGTTACTACCTCATCGCTATTTTGGTCGAGTCACGCTGCTTCAAATTTAATTGCTACATTACCCTTAAACTCACATCTTTCCTACATGTACGATGGGTAAAAGTTGATCCTCAGCCTCACGTGACCCCTCCTCGCGTTCGCCCGTTCGTCAAAGGCGACGCGGACCCCCGCCGACAATGCTAGAAGCCATGGGCCAGGTCACTGACGAGGCCTAGACGGCACGATACACCAGGCTGAAGGGAATGGAGTTCATAGCCATGGACCAGATCGACCACGAGACGCTGGAGAAGCACCACATCGACCAGCAGGTTGCCCAGTACTTATCACTTAGTGGAGGAACACCTTCCTGGCCATCGACGAACCGGCATACAAGGAACTCACCTTGGAGTTCCTTGCCACGTTCTCTTTCGACGAATACGGCGACCAAAAAATCCGATTTCGGGCATTCAACGAAGAGCAGATAGTGAGGGCCGACAATCTGTGCCATGCACTTGGAGTCCCAGAGCCAATAGGAATAAAGTCCAGGGCCAAAATGGTGAGGGCCATAGGAATAAAGTCCACGCATTGAAACTGTTTTGGTGTGTTAGTGTGAAAATGGTGAGGGCAATAGGAATAAAGTCCAGGGCCAAATTTTCTCAACCATGACGAACCCCATTAGTTAGCCACGTTGAGCCTGAGCCTATTCGTTGCTTACCTCGTATGTTATAGAAGCCACTGACCCGAATAAACCTCCAGAGATTTTATGAGCCTGAGTTGATTAGAATAAAGCAGAAGTCGAACTTGAAAGTTACTGTTCCAGTGTTTGATTTGATGTTCTTCTCTGCTATTCGTGAAATGACTCGTCTCTTACTTGACCGTTTTCTGAAATGACCCGATCCCTTGCATAAGCCTGCCCATAACCCTTTGGCAAGATATAGGTCTCGGTAATAAGTATCCCTAGGTACACGGCATTCGCTGTGACGATGTATTCTTTGCGACAAAAGCCGAACCTTGATGTTTTTAGGGAATAAGGGCAGTGCACAAAAGTAGAGCGTAACTAAGGTGAAAGGGCAGAAAATGAAAGGGAACTGAGTTGAGAGGGTCGAGCAGAAAAGTCTAGGATTTCGGAGCGAGAACGTCGAGTCTTATGTTGGGACGTGTGACTATCTGTTTGATCATGCTGTATTCTTTGATAATTTTCGATCACGTGTCCTAGATCTAAGATTAAGTGTTCATTATTTATGCTTGCCGCTTCATGATTGTTCGACCCGTTTTCCCCGAAAAGACCCTCAGATTTATACTTGCCATTTGAATAGTAGAGATGCGATTAACTTGCAAGTTTATGGTAGGGGTTGGACTAGTGCACGAATTGAGCGACTCATCATATGCTAGCCTATACACTTGAGTGAATTGAGTGAATCCTTGTGAGGTATGCTTCTCGATTAGCAGTGCGAAGAAAATTCAGGTCGACAAGTGCAAGTCATTAGTGTAAGGTCCGTAATTGTTTGCTTGATTCCTTTTGTGCTTTCTAGCTTTGATGATAAATTGCGAACAATCGTGCCGTTATCCTAGTTTGATGCCTTATCTGATTTCTAATTTACTTGAGGACAAGCAAATGCTTAAGTGTGGGGAGGTTTCAATGCGTTTATCGTAGTATTTATTCGGGGTATAATATAGCTTTAGCAATCAATTTATGCATTTATTCGATATATTTACACTTATTTTGTTGTTGAAGGAGCATAGGACGAGTTTCGGGTGAAAAGGAGCGAAAACGAGGCAAAACGGCGCGAAAATGGCAACACTGCCATCGGTCACGGCCGTGACGCATAATGCATCTGGCCGTGACGAGGGACAGAGAGCGGGAGGCAATGTCACTGTCGTAGGTCACGGCCGTGACGGGTGATGCTCCAAACCGTGACGCGAGGCAGAGAGTAGTGCTGATGATGGTCACGGCCGTGACGTGCAATGCACTTGGCCGTGACCTATGACAGAAGCTTAGACGCGTCGGATCGATGGTGGTCACGGCCGTGACGGCTCATGCCCCAGGCCGTGACCTATACGAAAATTCTTATAAAAAGCCCAAATTCGATCCAGAAAAGACACAACTTACCAAAGATTAAACCTAATCACTCTAGAGACGAAAATTAGCACAAAAGAACGTAGAATCACATCCCGGAGCGCAAGAGACGGATCATCGACGAGATCACGCCCAATTTAACGAAGAACGAAGAATTTTCAACGCTCCCATCGCAGATCATCCGTAGATCAAGAACATGAATTCTTCGCCTTTATCCTTTATCTAACGGTGCCAAAAACTTGATCGACACGTGGTGTGTGAATGAAAAGTGAGTAAACGAGTATCGAACACGAGGAATAAATCAAGTACTAGTAATGACCTATCGACTCGATATTTAACCTAAATAAAATATGCAAATTATTTGACTACTTAACCTAACAGATCGCTCCTAAATCAACTAGAAATTCAAAGAACACGATTAGAACTGATATGAAGCTTCAGATGATAAAGATGTGCTCGGGATTCGAATCCCGCTAGGTGTGATCGCCTAAGACAATGAAATATCGTGCCTACATGATTCTTGACTAAATCGCAGTAATTATTCTACCCACTCGCGAATTTGCTGTCGCCCTAAACGCTCGTGGGGATCTAAAATTCAGTAATTACTAATAGCGAGGATTGAGTATTTGCTTTCGCCCTATACTCGAATCCTATCCTCTACGAACGGCCTAATCGTTGTTTAGCTGTCGCCCTAAACGATTTTCCATACATTCACTTTAACACATAGACATATTCAAGCGAAGAAGTAATTTCATAGAACAATAAATAGTCAGAATACGCAAATCACGATAAACATGTCTTAAGTACGACTAATCCTAGCGTTCATCTAATCCCAAACACAAAAGGGATTTAGCTACGCATGATAGACGAGAAAACAACCTAACTGTTACCCTCCCTGTCAGCCTTTGAACTTCGTTGAGCTTTTTGGAGATGCCATATCGATGATGGCCTTCACTTTATCGGGATTAGCTTCGATGCCTGACCGGGTAACCATGTATCTTAGGAACTTCCCGAGCGCACACCAAATGTACATTTAGCGGGATTTAGCTTTAAGCCGTATCTCCGGGTTGTAGAGAAAGTCTCTCAGAGGTCACCCGAGAGGCTACCTTCTATTTTAGATTTGATTAGAATATCGTCCACGTACACTTCTACGTTCCTCCCGATCTGGGCTTCGAAAACTCGATCCATCAGCTGCTGATACGTGGCCCCGACATTCTTCAACCCGAACAGCATGACCACGTAGCAAAAAGTTCCCTCCGATGTGGTGAAGCTTACCTTAGATTGACCTTCCTCGGCTAGCCCGATCTGATAATAGCCCTGGAAGGCGTTCAAAAAGCATAACAGTTCATGCTCGGCAGTCGAATCCACTAACTGATCTAATCTTGGCAAGGGGTAGCAGTCCTTGGGGCATGCTTTGTTCAAATCTTTGAAGTCGACAAACATGCGCCACTTTCCCGCGGACTTGGGGACCAACACCACATTGAGAGCCAGGTCGCGAATTGGACCTCGCGAATATATCCAGCCTTCAAAAGCTCCCTGCTCGTTGACTATCGCGTCCTTCTGAGCTCCCAAATATATCTTTTTTTTTGAAAAATCGATCGGACTTTCGGGAAGTGTTCAGCCGAAGCTCCATGATGTCTCGGAGTATTATCGTCAACTCGTTCGCCGATCAGGCGAACACATCCTCTCGCTTTTAGCTCGTGAGGTAATTCTCGAGCGACTTTGACTGTGCCAGAAGGAGGTCTGATCACAACTTCTTCTATTTCACCCTCGACCCCTGCCTCCTGAATTGTGTGTATTGCATAGAAGGCGCCGCGGCTCCGGGAATTGCCATCTCATCGGTTCTTCAATGACTTCAACTCGATCCTTAGTTCCTCCATGTAACACTTGCTCGCGATCTTTCGATCTCCGAGTACCTCACCCACTTGGTTCCCCACTTGGAACTTCATCTTCTGGTGTAAAGCTGAGGCGATTGCTGCGAAAGAACTTGGCCGGGCTCCCAATACATTGTAGGATGAAGACATGTCCACCACCAAAAAGGAAGTGATCCGAGTCATTTTTAGTTCGCCCGATCCCAAGGTCAGAGGTAGTTGGATCAACCTACCGCTTCGATGGCGTGCCCCGTGAACCCGAACAATGCCGTTTCCATAGGGTCCATCCGATACTCTCCTAGTTCCATCTGGTCCATGGTTTCATTGAAAATGATGTTCACCGAGCTCCCATTGTCGACGAACACTCTTCATGTGAATCGTCCCCTCCATGGAAATCCTCGGGCCCAAATGAGATGGTGGTCCTCGAGCATCTATGTAACGACAACTCCCAAGCTCTCCAATTTCCTCACCTCTGCCTTTCTAGCTCTATTCGAGTCCCCGTTTAGGTCCCCCAGATATCAAGTTGATTCTAACTGGGGGCACGTGTGTCTCTGTGGGAGCTCGTGTGCGTTCCGTAGTTTGCGATTGTAGTCTGCTCTCCTTTCGGTGTTTAGCCTGCCTTCACTCGGGAATCTTTGATATCTGCCTGGTGGCCTCTCGTTCGCATATGCTTGATTCCTCCCCGATCTTTGCTCGAATTCCTCTATAATATTTTCATGGGGCACTCTCTCGCTCCTCGATCACTAATTCTGATCGAGCCTCTGGGTTGGCATCATAAGCCTCTTGAGCTCATCATTTAAGTGGAAACAAGCCTCGATCGTATGACCGTATTCCCGATGAAACTCGCAGTATGATTTTGACACGGGGTTTTTTGGTCCATTCCTGCTCCCAATTGGTTTTCGAATGGGGTATCGCCCTTCACATATTTCCAGTGGTCTGGCCTTGTTGACCTTCCACCGGATATTGCTAGGCCTAGAGCCTCTTGGGGTATCCCTTTTGGGGTTTTCCTCTTTCTAATTTAGGGATCGGATCGGTTCCCGCGCCACGTCCCATGGCTCTGTTCTTGTGCCACGTCCACCGTCCCATGGCTCTGTTCTTGTCCTCTTTTTTGAAGTTTTGTGCTTCTTCCACCCTTACGTATTGTTCCACTAGGATTATGAGCTCCTCCACGGTAGTCGGGTATTTTTTCACCGAAGATCTGTAAAGGTCTCCCTCCTTCAATCCATTATGAAAAGCCCCGATCGACATGTCTGAGGTGGCAGTCGGGACTTCCATCATGGTTCTGTTGAATCGCTTAAGGTAGTCTCACAGGCTTTCCCGGTCCCCTTGTTTCATGTTCAACAGATTCACAGCCGAGAAAGGTCTTCTCCGGCTGCTGGAGAGTTGCCTTAAGAAGGCGCGAGTGAAATCCGTGAAGTTGTGAATTTTGCCCGCGGGCAGCATAGTGAACCATTGCTGGCTCCTTTCGCTGAAGGCGAGAGCGCTATGGAACGCCATAGAGAAGGACACTGCCGATGAGCAGGAAGACATGATGGCGCTCGATGCGTTAGTGAGTGTGGTCCCGCCCGAAATGGTGTCGACGACCGGCTCCAAGGAGACGGCCAAGGAGGCCTGCGACGCAATTGCGACCATGCGAATCGGGGACGATCGTGTGAAGAAGGCAACGACGCAACAGCTGCGTCGCAAATTCGACCTCGCCACGTTGAATAACGGCGAGACCGTCGAGGAGTGCGCACTGCGACTTAATGGCATGGCTGCGCACCTCACCACTTAATCGTAGCCCAGATGCTACGGAGTCTGCCTCCCCGCTTCAAACAGATCGCGATTGCGATCAAGACACTGCCCGAACCATTCACCATGAAGGTCGCCGATCTCACCGTCCCGATTGCAAGAGGCGGAGGAAGATCTAGATGGACTGCCGACGTCACTACAGCATGAGGGCAAGCTGTGTCTTACTGAGAAAGAGTGGGACGCACGGCGAAAGAAGCGGGAGGCGGAGAACCACTCCTGCAGCGGCGCAAGAGGCGGCGGCACGAACAGAGGAGGTGGTCGATGCGGCCGTGGTCATGGGCATGCTGTGTAATACCCGTAAAATTTAATTACGGATTTACGACTTAATTAACAGTAAATTAGAAATTTCATTGAATTAATTAAATAAGAAATTAGGACTTTAAGTGATACGATGCTTTCATACTTTTATGTTCTTATATGATTTATGTGTTTATATGATTTCATGCTATGTGATTTATAATTCTTATGTGCGTTACGAATTTTGACTTATGTGACGATATTAGAAAGCTTGGCAGAGGAAATTTATACTGCGAAATTAAAAGAAGACTTTCAAAAACTCTAAGTTGATGTCGAGCTTCACTACAAGTACGATAAGCTAAGTAGCTAAGGATACCAGGTAAGTGGAAATCGCAACTACAACACATAATTTTATGTGCATGAAATTATGTGTTATGTGTTCTTATGATTTTATGCGACTACTTGCTTATGTGACTTACGTGATTTGATGTGATGAAAATTATTATATGAACATGGCACGCATATTCATGGCATGAGCATGTGCACGAACGACTAGTATGAGAGTCAGGGAAATAGCGTGCATGAGTATAAGATCGCTTGAGAGCGATGTATATTTGCCGATATAGGCATTTGTGTCGACTCAATGATGAGTCACGGCTCTTCTATGCTACCACGGCGATTCACGAAGCCGAATTACCTAATTCACGAAAGGTAGGGGGAATACCCCGTAGCGGGAGATGCAACCTGGAGGATGCGACTCGAGGGTATGAGCGGCACCGATGGAACCTCGAGTGTTGGCGACCTCATAGTAAGCTACCAGTGAGAAGCGCCCGCGTGTCAGACCGCATTGGGATGGAAAGGCGCCTTAGGGTTAAACGAAATTTGTGTGCCCGGGTTAGCCTCTCAATGGGACCGCATTGGGATTGAAAGGCACTATTAGCCTCTCAGTGTGGACCGCATTGGGATTGAAAGGCGCCATAGGGATAAGCACAAATGGAGTACTCGGGTTTAGCCTCCCAGTCTGTGTACTGCCACTTATACTCTTTGGGGTTTGAGCTCTATATGGTGCATAGCAAGATTGAAGCCGAAAGGGTCCAACTGTGAAATGAAAAGAACGAGAAGGATGTAAGGAGTCAATAGCATTGGCGCGAATGCCTTCGCTATTTAGGTCACGTGCATTTCATGCATGGTTTTCACTTACTGAGCTTTATAAGCTCATTCCACGTTTTTATGTGTTGTAGGACCCCGCGATCACGGTACGTGATCATTTTCACGGCGAGGCCAACTTTTTAAGCTTTCGTGGGCTTTTGAGATGGAAGTGTGTGCATGGATGCGACCTCGTGGAGCCCCAGTAGATAAATTTATTCTGACCCGCATGCGCGCTTTCCTATGTGAATAGGACCCACGATAATTTTTGTAGGAACAATTACGATTCCCTTTTAGGAAAAGGAAAATTTTATTCAAAATTTCGTACTATTTATTTCTTTTCTACGACACTAGTTACGTAAACTAGTTAAGAAAGTAGTGGTGGAAGGCGGGGCTGCCACAGGTGGTATCAGAGCTTAGGATATAGGTTCTGCAGACTGTCCATGTACACACACTCAAAAGCACGGAAGCGGCCTTGCCTGTAAGTTTTATGTTTTTATGAATTTCTGGTGTTACATGATTTATTGATCTTAGGAACGTTAGGATAGAAGAACAATGGGTAGAACGAGAAGTGAAAATAGTGGAGGTGCAGATAAAAGTAATGAATCCGCAGCTCCTACTGATAGTCGGGATGCGACTATTCTTCAGCTCGCAGAACTAGTCCGCCAACAATCTGCCCAAATTCAGCAACTGATCCAGCAACAAAACACTGGCGGGCAATCGAATAATGGACCCCCTCAGGCCGACAGAATCGATATGGTCGGGGAAAGATTTCGCAAACTTAGCCCCCCAACCTTTGAAGATGTTGTTGACCCAACCTCGGCTGAGGATTGGCTCCGAACCCTAGAAACTATGTTCCAGCATAGCCGTACCCCTGAAACCGAAAAAGCCTTGTGTGCTAGGTACCTATTAAGGGGAAGCGCCGGCCACTGGTGGGACACGATCCTAACTTTAGAAGATCGCTTGACAATGACCTGGGAGTGTTTCAAAGAACTTTTCCGCAATAAGTATTTCACTGCTCCCGTCCGTGCCCAAAGGATGAACGAGTTCATCAATCTTCGCCAGGGAGCAATGATGGTGGCGGATTATATTAGGAAATTCGAACAATTGTCCCGATTCGCCACACACATGGTAAGTACGGATGCATTAAAGATTGAGCGGTTTATGGAGGGCCTGAAGCCAGAACTTTACCGTGACGTTGGCATGGCTGGATTCCAAGGGGTTACGTATGCCCAAATGGCGGAACGAGCCCTGATGGCTGAACAAGCCGCAATCAGAATCGTGCGAGCCCAGGAAATTCGAACAAGGACCCAAAGGGAACGGAAATACTCAGAAGAAACCGTTTGTTCCTCAAAATGTGAAACCCAATTTTCAAAACCACCCTCGACCACCTCAACAAACAAATCCGAATCAAGGGAGACCCCAAACGAATGCACCCGTATGTTCGAAATGTGCACGACGTCATCTTGGCGTCTGTTTCTCCCAAAACGCCACCTGCTTTAAATGTGGCAAGACAGGCCACTACTCCGTAGCCTGCCCAGAGAATGCATCTGGAAGTCAGGGAGCAAACCAAACTAAGCCGCTGACGGCCCCCGCTGGAGTATATATTCTTACGACGGAAGAAGCTAAAAACAACCCATCCGAGACGGAAGGTACCCTTCTAATCGATTAAACTTCAACATGCATTCTAGTGGCTTCATGAGCCACATGTTATTTTGTCACCACCACTTATGTGGTAAGATTCGGAATTCTTTTAGCCGATTTGGTCGATACCAGTTCAAGTGTCGACCTGAATCATGATCGTTGTAGATAGGTGCTCAAAATAGGAAGTCGTATCTGAATTACCTGGGAGCAAATCCCAATTTTACCTAATATTTGGGGTATAACCTTACACCTCAACTTTTCTGATCAATTCGAGAAACATCCCTTTTGAGTATCGAAATAGCGCAGCGAAAGCGTGGTGAACGCTTAAAACCTTTGATCTCTGCCTAAGTTAGAATTACAGGAATTCTTCTTAGCTTTCCGAGGAATACGAGTTCCCCTAATTAGACCAATCCTCCTGTTTACTTCACCATGATTATATTCCTTTTGATCCTCGAAAATTATATGAGATTCCTTGATAACTTCCTAAGGTAAATTTCTATCACCCAATTCTAACCAAGCCAGATCAACTCCCTACCAATCGTCACCCAGAATTATTCCAGCTAACGGAATTTCGGGGCGAAATTCTTTTAAGGGTGGAGGATGTAATACCCGTAAAATTTAATTACGGATTTACGACTTAATTAACAGTAAATTAGAAATGTCATTGAATTAATTAAATAAGAAATTAGGACTTTAGGTGATACGATGCTTTCATACTTTTATGTTCTTATATGACTTATGTGTTTATATGATTTCATGCTATGTGATTTATAATTCTTATGTGCGTTACGAAATTTGACTTATGTGACGATATTAGAAAGCTTGGCAGAGGAAATTTATACTGCGAAATTAAAAGAAGAATTTCAAAAACTCTAAGTTGATGTCGAGATTCACTAAGAGCTAAATGAAAAATTATAATAGTAGATTAAAATAAGTTGGACTATATTTATAATTGGAATCAATTCTAATTGGGTCATAATTAAATCTTTGAAGCCTGAAACCTTACAGCTCGAAATCAAAAGATATGTCAAGTTGATGTCGGAAGTTAGCATGAATGTCGAAGTGAGGATTTAAGAATGTCGAGATCTAACAATATCGAGATCAATCTTTGAAGAATTAAATCAATCGATTGTTGAGTCTAATGAGATACTATTCAACCAATCATAGCTTAGGAAGAGTGAGTAACTTAAAGACACGTGAGGATTTCTTAGCATAGGAGGTAAAGATCACTAGCTTAGTCACCTAGTTATCATTTCAATTCCCAATTTTCCAAGCTTAGTCCTTATCAAATAAATTAAGGAACGAAAATTGTGAGCTTGTCTAAGAAATAAAAATGTGAAGAGAACCCTCATAAACAACAACACAACTACAAGAAAGAAGGAGAAACCGAGAGAGGTGCCAACCAAGTAATCATAACAGTTCACCTTGCGAACCCTTGGTAAGAAAGAATCGCACTCATAACCTTTGTACTTTAGGTGGTCTAATTTTTATACTAACATAATTTAATAAAACTCATACAATCTTTATGTACCACAGACGGTAGAAATTCTAGTTTAAAGGGTAGATTTCGATTTTATGATAATTGCTGAAATTAGGGTTTTAACTATCTTAAGTAAAAGATCCTACTAACGTGGTTGCTTAAGATTATATGTGATATATTTGGAAAATTTTGGTACGGTGGAGGTTGAAATTATGAGGGAGACAGCTTGAAATAGCGAGAGTTGGAACCCTTGGTTGAGTGCAATAAATTATAGGAATAACCGGGTTAATTGTATTAAGAATTTTAGGGTTTCATGTGTAACTTATTCAAACGTGACTGCTCAGAATTATACATGGAAAGGAGGGTAAGCTAAGAATTCGATTTTTAAAGAAGTAGACAGCTTCAACTAGAATCTCGAGATCAAACTTAAACACTGTCGAATTGTTGTATTGTGTAGTTTAAATTTCGAAGTCATGTTAGTTTTATAGGAATAATGCGAGATCTCAAACATGTCGAAAACTGATCTTTTAAATTGATCTCAAAATCTCTATTTAAATCATTGAAGTCAATCTCGAAATTTTAAGTTTGTAATGTCGGGAATTGTCTTGGAAAATGATACCGAAATTTTGTTTGAAATGTCGAGTGATATATCGAAATCCTTGAGTGTATACTATCGAGATCTATCTTGAGGATTTGTGTCGAAATCTTTGCATATGTCGAGATCCATTTTGCAATTCATATCGAGGTTTATGCTGAATTTCATGTTAGTATTATATAGGTAATGTCGATATCAAGTCCATGTTGAAATTCGTGTATTATTTAATCAATGTCGAGCATTTGTATCTATCATATCGAGATTTATAGTGAACCATAGCTCGAGATTTATATTTAAATCTAAGAGTAAAACTCGACATCTATCTTAAGATTAATATCGAAATGATGTCGAGACTTAGCAATCATGTCGAGTTCCATTTCAGCTATGTCGAGATTATGTAATTCTATTATACGGGATCTCGTATTTATCAATCAAGGTTAAAATCCATAGTACATGTCGAGATCTATTATCAGAAGATAACTCGACATCCCACAATTATGTATTTAAAATACATGTCGAGATCCTTGTCGAGATCGACTTTGAAATATTTATTATATGTTATATGATCAGCCTCGAGAACCATGTCTGAAGGAAATTCCAAAACTCATAATAACTAGGGTTTTTAAATTAAGCCACTTTAGTGAAATTGTGAATAGACTAACAAACCCTAATTTTGTATGTTGTTATACTTAGGGTTTGAAGATTATCGATTTACAAGTACGATAAGCTAAGTAGCTAAGGATACCAGGTAAGTGGAAATCGCAACTACAACACATAATTTTATGTGCATGAAATTATGTGTTATGTGTTCTTATGATTTTATGCGACTACTTGCTTATGTGACTTACGTGATTTGATGTGATGAAAATTATTATATGAACATGGCACGCATATTCATGGCATGAGCATGTGCACGCACGACTAGTATGAGAGTCAGGGAAATAGCGTGCATGAGTATAAGATCACTTGAGAGCGATGTATATTTGCCGATATAGGCATTTGTGTCGACTCAATGATGACTCACAGCTCTTCTATGCTACCACGGCGATTCACGAAGCCGAATTACCTGATTCACGAAAGGTAGGGGGAGTACCCCGTAGCGGGAGATGCAACCTGGAGGATGCGACTCGAGGGTATGAGCGGCACCGAGGGAACCTCGAGTGTTGGCGACCTCATAGTAAGCTACCAGTGAGAAGCGCCCGCGTGTCAGACCACATTGGGATGGAAAGGCGCCTTCGGGTTAAACGAAATTTGTGTGCCAGGGTTAGCCTCTCAATGGGACCGCATAGGGATTGAAAGGCACTATTAGCCTCTCAGTGTGGACCGCATTGGCAATAAAAGGCGCCATAGGGATAAGCACAAATGGGGTACTCGGGTTTAGCCTCCCAGTGTGTGTACTGCCACTTATACTCTTAGGGGTTTGAGCTCTATATGGTGCATAGTAAGATTGAAAGCCGAAAGGGCCCAACTGTGAAATGAAAAGAACGAGAAGGATCTAAAGAGTCAATAGCATTGGCGCGAATGCCTTCGCTATTTAGGTCACGTGCATTTCATGCATGGTTTTCACTTACTGAGCTTTATAAGCTCATTCCACGTTTTTATGTGTTGTAGGACCCCGCGATCACGGTACGTGATCATTTTCACGGCGAGGCCAACTTTGAAGCTTTCGTGGGCTTTTGAGATGGAAGTGTGTGCATGGATGCGACCTCGTGGAGGCCCAGTAGATAAATTTATTTTGACCCGCATGACCGCTTTCCTATGTGAATAGGACCCAGGATAATTTTTGTAGAAACAGTTACGATTCCCTTTTATGAAAAGAAAAATTTTATTCGAAATTTCGTACTATTTATTTCTTTTCTACGACACTAGTTACGTAAACTAGTTAAGAAAGTAGTGGTGGAAGGCGAGGCTGCCACATGCTGGAGGGTCGTCGAGTGGGCCGGCGATCTCGAACAAGTAGGGCGACGAATGCCACCGATGCAGGAAGCTGAGCCGTTGGGCCCGGAAGTGCTGGTCGAAGCCCAAGAAGGAGTAGGCCCATGTGGTACAGGATGAGGAGAAGGCCTCACTCTGTCTCGCAAAGTGCTCCCCCTCTCCTCACCGACGCTGCAATCGACGCCAACTTCGGCGCTCGAGCCGCTTGTTGGGCTGATCCGGCGCCGCTGGGAGCATCGCATCAGCATGGAGGAGGCGGATCTGGATAGGCGTCGCCGTGGGCCAGATTGAGATCCGCAAAGAGACGGTGTTCGTGCAGCTCGGGGAAGAAAAGGAGCGGAGGCGGAGACGTGGGTCCTGAACTCAGGGGCAACCAATCACATGTCCGAGTGTGCAAAAATGGGGAGCTTCGGTCGTTCGCTGGGGTCTACTTCATTCCCCGGCTGACGACGAACATCGTGAGCCTGAGCCAGCTCAACGAGGGCTGCTTCAAGATCGACATCGATGCTGGCGTGATGCGGATTCGGGAGCTCGGCGGTCAACTGTTGGCAAGGGTGACGCGCGAGGACAATCGCCTGTACCTGCTCCGAATCAAGATAGCACAGCCGACGTGCTTAGCGGTGCACGGACGCAGCGACGAGGTGGTGTGGCGCTGGAATGATCGCTTCTGCCATGTCAACATGGCGGCGCTCCGAAAGCTAGCTCGGGAGGAGCTAGTGCGCGGCCTGTCGGAGATCGGGCAGGTGGACCATCTGTGCGACGCATGCCTAAATAGGAAGCAGAGGAGCACCCCATTTTCGGCGAAAGCAGAATACTACGCGAAGCAACGACTTGAGCTTGTGCACGGCGATCTGTGCGGGCTGATCACGCCAACGACCCCAAGCGACAACAAGAACTTCTTGCTGCTCGTCGACGACCTCAGCCGATAAATGTGGATAGTCGTGATTCCTTCAAAGGATCTTGCTGTGGCTGCCATCAAGGAACTCCAAGCACGGGCAGAGGGGGAGTCCGGCCTGAAGCTGGGGGCGCTTCGGACCGATCGTGGTGGAGAATTCACATAGATCGAGTTTGCGGAGTACTGCGTGGAAGAAGGGATACATCGCCAACACACTGCACCATACAGCCCGTAGCAGAACGGCGTGGTCGAGCGACGGAATGGGACGGTGGTGGCAACATCGAAGAGTATGCTCAAGGCGAAAGGGCTGCCGGGGTGGTTATGGGGCGAGGCCGTGACCACCGCAGTATACATCCTCAACCGTTCGAAGCATGGCATGGAAAGAAACCGGCAGTGCATCACCTGAGAATGTTCGGTTGCATCATCTACGTACGGAACACGACGCAACATCTAAAGAAGCTCGAGGATCGTGGCTGTAAGATGATCTTCATCGGCTACGAGTGCGACTCCAAAGCGTACCGCGCTTACGACCCTATCACGAAGCGTATTCACTTGACGCGTGACGTGGTGTTCGATGAGGGAGCACAGTGGGACTGGGGCTCTGTAGAGGTCGATGGCAAGCCGAACAGCAACGACGACGTGTTCACGGTGGAGTACTCGATCGCAAACCAGGCACCTGAAACTGCAACTGAGGAGGGCGAGCTGACGCCGCCAGCATCGCCTCATGGTGGTGGAGGAGCTGTACCTGTGGATCCAGCGGGGCACAAGAGGTGGAGTTCGCCTCACCACCGAGCGAGGCCGGCGAGCACCTAGATACCGACCACGTGCACTGGTGGCGGAGGAGCTCTACGCCATGAGCTCCGACGAACCTGCGTCGTTCGCCGAGGCGGAACGTAGCCCCAGCTGGAGGAAGATGATGATGGAGGAGATGGACTCGATTGAGGACAATCGGACGTGGTCTCTCACCGACCTCCCGTCGGGCCGTCGGGCGATCGGCTTGAAGTGGGTCTTCAAGGTGAAGAGGGACGAGCACGGGGCGGTGTCCAAGCATAAGGCACGCCTCGTGGTGAAGGGTTACGCACAGCGGCACGGCATCGACTACGACGAAATGTTCGCGCCGGTGGCGCGGTTGGACTCGGTGCGCCTGATCATCGCCCTCGCGGCGCACGAAGGATGGGAGGTGCACCACATGGACGTCAGAGACCTGGAATAGGAGTTTACGTTGAGCAGCCACCGGGGTTTGTCATCAACGGCAAGGAGCACAAGGTTCTCAAGCTCCAAAAGGCGCTGTACGGGCTGTAATACCCGTGAAATTTAATACGGGATTTTGATGTAATATAATTATGAAAATTTATGAATTAGGAATATTGATGCGAAAATTAAAGTTCGAAACAAAACTATTAATTATATCGGGTTCAAATTATTTTCTGAAACCTAGCTATAGGATTAGCAAATATTAATAATAACATTACAATAAGTAGTAGTGGGTTATATTTGAAGTATAGAAATAAAAATTCCAAAATCTCAACATCGATTGGGAGAAATAAAAGTAAATTAATATTATAAGAGATGTTATTAAACATTAGAATTAATTGGGTGTAGCATCGATTCCTTAGCTGAAAAGGAGGATTTAAGAATCAATAAAATAATACTATTTCATGAACTTAGATAAAGATCAGTTAAGTGTCGATGTCATTTAGATAGTTGTATACGTAAAGTCTAGTAACGATAAGAATAGAAATTACAGATTATATCTTATTAGTAAAGAACTATCGAAACCCCAAGTGAGAAGAAGAAGAAGGAAGATCAGCTATCAAAGAACGAATTTAACTTCGAGAAAAGGTATAATTTTTACTATAATTTTTATAGGTTTAACTCGTAAGTAACATACCCTAAGTATGTCAAGTGTAAATAAGTATATGAGATTAGGTTTTATATAAGTTAGAATTTTCGTACTTTAAATATGTTTAAAGTTCTTATGGAATTTAAACTGTTCTTAGAAAGGATAACTTTTTGATCGAAGCTTTCAAGAGATTTAGGTGCTAAAACTGTTTTAGGGTTTTTAGGAGAAGCACGATCTTGGAAGATCTCGATATGGTATCCTACCATAGTTAGATTTCGAGCTGTTTTGATGCAAATGTCGAAATGTGTGATAATTAAATCTCGAGATCAAATGATTCTTTCATAGATAGAATTCGAATTATACAGTTTCAAAGTTTATTGGTTTCGACATTTGTAAGATGTCGACACATACAATGATATCGATATTTCTATGTCATATAATCTGGACATGTATAGTTGTTTTAGAGGGGTTCGACATTTATAGAATGTCGATATAATAACCTCGACATTTATATTGGTAAGATTTCGATAAGGTCTTGATAGCTATAAGATGTCGACAAGTGATAAGAATGATCTCGACATTAGTATAAATTTCGACATCCTCAGTCTCATTTCGACATTTAAAACTGATACAAACACTTCGACATTTACAAAGTATCGACATTTAACTAGGTCTCGACATCTACTATCAATTCGACATTTGCCATGCATAAGTTAATTCGACAAAAAAGTTAAGTATCGACATTTAATTAGGTCTCGACATCTTCTACCTCAATTCGACATTTTCCATGTTATTTTAACTAGCCAAGTCTCGACATTTCTCCATGCCATTTCGACATTTAATACTTCTAACCAATCTCGACATTTAATTAGATGATTTCGACATTTTGGTTTAGTTAATAAATTTTCGGTATTTTAGGATTTTGTTATATTTTAGGGTTTTCTATAATTAGGGTTTGGGAACTTAAAAAAAAAAATTATACAGTTTAGCAAATATACTGATATAATAATATTTATTTATTCAGAGAATCGACTTATAGGGATTCCACCAGACTTTATATTTGACGCTAGCAGGAGGACAGGTAGGTGGATTATCCATCTACAATACGTAAACACAAATATGGATTTATGTGTTTCCATGAGACTCTGTGATTTAAGTGACTTATGTGATTTACGTGTTTTACGTATGTTTTATGTGACATCACGTTTCATGTGTATCACGTATATGCATGACATCGCACGACATGGTGAGGGATAATGACCACATTAGTGGTGACACCTTAAGACTTAAGGTGTCGACTGAGCGGGGTAGTGTGTGCCGATTTTGGCAGTCAGACTCGTAGCGGAGTTGAGGTTGGACTCGCTGGGCACCTGACGGGAGACAGACGTGAGCGATCTGTCTACTCGGGCGTGAGCGACCCGAGGTGCAAACCGTCGGATGAGTTGTGTAGCGGAAGGAGCGACCTGATAGGAGGACGTTGACGTGATCGATCAGCGCACTATCGGCGTGGGCACCGCTAGTCTGTCGTTAGCGACCAGACGATATATTTTATTTTATTGCGCGCGAGGTGCCGAGTCCAGCCTAGGGCCCTGATAATGAGATACGATAGAAATGTGAGAACGAGCGTGCATTATATCATGTTGCGAGAATTGGGAATTGGGAATGAGTGCACGCTGCATTGCATTTTATTCACCTACTGGGCAATTCGCTCAGTGTTTACGTGTTGTAGGTACCGAGTCTGACGCTGACACGCGTCAAGACTGAGGCGGCTGGTGGCGGTGCTCCACGGACTTTTGAGGGCGGGGCGGTACATGGATGAAGACCTGTGGAGCGGCGATAGGGTTTTTGATCTTTTGACATTTTGGGGCTTCGGCCCATTGTACAGATACTATTATGTAAAATAATATTTTGTTGTATTATAATATCTTTTAGGAAAAAGTTTTAATTAGACGGGCCTTCCGCGGCTTACGTTGCGGAAATCCGCCAATAATCCTAATTAGAAAAGTAGGGTCGCCACAGGTGGTATCAGAGCTTTGGCTTTAGATTCTGTAGACTGTCCATGTACTGCCGCTCAAAAGCCTGGAGAACCAGCCTGGCCTGTAAGTTCAATATTTGATTTCATTATTACGTGTTATTTGATATGTGCTCTGTGTGAATAATTGTAGAAATAGATAAAAATGCCGAAAGGACGTCGAGATGTAGGCAGTTGTAGCCGTAGGGCGGGGTCTGAATCCCCACCACATGACGACCACTCTACTATCCATCAATTGACCGATCTGATCCGACGACAGTCGGATCAAATCAACGACTTGATCCATCACCGGAGCTCGTCGGAACATTCCCCGCAACCTGAGCGAGTAGAATTAATCGGGGAACGATTTCGAAAGCTAAACCCCCCAATATTTACGGAAGCTACCAATCCTGCGGTGGCTGAAGATTGGATAGGCACCATAGAAGATATGTTTATCTATAGTCGAGTACCTGACAACGAAAAAGTCCTTTGTGCCGTTTCCCTGTTCCGAGAAAATGCGCGTTATTGGTGGAACACCGTAAAGGTGTTAGAGAGCCCAATGACAATGACTTGGGAAAGGTTTAGGGAACTCTTCTTCAATAAATACTTTACGGCACACGATCAAGAACAAATGATGTACGAGTTCATGAGCTTGAAGCAAGGGAGCATGCCGGTGGCGGAGTACATCCGTCGATTTGAAGAATTATCTCGATTTGCTCCGCAGTTAGTGGCGGCTAATTCGTTGAAAGTGACCAGGTTCATCAAGGGACTTAAACCCGAAATATATCGGGATTTAAGTATTGCGGGAGCACGCCAACTAGAGTTTATGCAAGTAACTGAACGTGCCCTAATTGCGGAACAAGCAGAGTCGGTGGTGGTGGAAGCACAGGAAGCGAAAAAGAGGAGAGAGGCCCAACAAGGAAGCGGAGGAGATAAGAAACGCCAGTTTTTCGGCAAAGGTCCTAATACCCAATGGAACCGTCAGGGCCAACAAAACTGGCGACCGAGACCAATACAGGGATAGATCAATATCCCCAATCGACCTCAAAATGTTGCGCCCCAGTGTCGACAATGCGGGCGTTACCATTTCGGGGCCTGCTTTGGGACAAGACAGATTCCGCAGTGCTTCAGGTGCGGAAAAATCGGTCATTTTGCTAGAGCTTGTACGGAGAATTTACCTCTAGTACGGAACCCGGCCCAACCGCCGATGCGACCTTCACCTGTTCCCGCGAGAGTTTTTACTTTGACAAATGAAAAGGCCGAGGCGAATCCTTCTGTTGTGACGGGTACGTTAACTATCTATAACGTGCCCACTTCTGTGCTTATTGATTCTGGAGCCACACATTCATTTGTGTTGGCTAAGTACGTGGCGAAGGTAGGAATATCCCCTACCTCATCCGAATGCAACTATGTAGTTACTCTACCTCATGGGGATCCGACGCCTACCAACCAAGTACTGCGAGGATGCGTCGTAAGTATTGAGGGTAGGAACTTGAGCGTCGACCTGATTGTAATTCCGATGAACGACTATGATGTCATCTTCGGAATGGATTGGCTTTCAAGATATGGAGCCATCATAGATTGTAACAAGAAGGTCGTTAAATTCCAGCTGCCTGAAGAAGAATCATTCACTTTTTCGGGTAAAGCGAATAAGAATAGTATTCCACGAATATCAGCTCTAAAGGCTCAACGACTCTTGAGGTCAGGTTGTGAGTCCTATCTCGTGTATGCGGTGAAGGCAGAGGAGTTACCTCAGCCTGAACTGAAAGACGTACCGATAGTTAACGAATATGCCGATGTATTTCCCGATGATCTCCCGGGGTTACCCCCTGATCGAGAAATACAGTTCACGATTGATTTGATGCCGGGGTCTGCCCCAATCTCTAAAGCTCCATATCGCCTAGTGCCTAATGAATTGAAGGAATTGAAGGAACAACTGGATGATTTACTGCAAAAAGGGTTTATCCAACCCAGTTTTTCACCGTGGGGAGCACCAGTCTCATTTGTACGAAAGAAGGATGGGTCGATGCGACTATGTATCGACTATAGAGAATTGAACAAGATCACGATCAAGAATAAATATCCGTTGCCGAGGATCGATGATCTGTTTGACCAACTACAAGGTGCTACGGTATTCTCGAAAATTGACCTCCGTTCGGGATACCATCAGTTGAAGATCAGGGAGGCAGATGTTCCTAAAACTGCGTTCAGTACGAGGTACGGCCATTACAAGTTTCTGGTCATGCCTTTCGGACTGACTAATGCCCCTGCTGCTTTTATGGATCTTATGAACCGAGTCTTTAAAGACTATCTCGACCGCTTCGTAATCGTCTTTATTGACGACATTCTGATCTATTCTAAGACGAAAGAAGAACACAAGAGTCACTTACGAATCGTCTTAGGAACCTTGCGTGAGAAACAGCTCTACGCCAAATTCAAGAAATGCGAATTTTGGCTTGAGCAAGTAGCCTTCTTGGGACACGTGATTTCCGGGAGTGGAATCTCCGTGGACCCGAGTAAGATTGAGGCCGTGAACAATTGGCTACGACCAACTACTCCGACCGAAGTCCGAAGTTTTCTAGGACTTGCGGGATATTACCGTAAGTTCATAGCTGACTTCTCTAGCATTGCCTCGACTCTGACAAACTTGACCAGAAAGAATGTACCCTTCTAGTGGACAGACGCATGTGAGCAGAATTTTCAAGAACTAAAGAAACGACTTACCACAGCTCCTGTTCTAACTATACCCTCGGGAACTGGAGGATTCTCAGTCTATAGTGATGCCTCGAAAAACGGACTGGGATGCGTGCTGATGCAAAATGGGAAGGTGATCGCTTATGCTTCACGGCAACTAAAAGAATACAAAAAGAGCTACCCAACCCACGACTTAGAACTTGCAGCAGTCGTCTTCGCCTTGAAGATTTGGAGACACTACCTTTACGGAGAACGGTGCGAAATCTTTACAGACCATAAGAGTCTGAAATATTTCTTCACCCAGAAAGAGCTGAATATGAGACAAAGACGATGGCTAGAGCTCGTAAAAGACTACGACTGCGTTATCAATTATCATCCGGGCAAAGCAAACATAGTCGCAGACGCGCTTAGTCGAAAGGCGATGAGTACGGAGTTGCACAGGATTGGAGTGGAAATAGTCAATTTAGGTGAACTCGAAACGCGACTAGCAACGCTGACTCTTCAGCCGACGTTGCTAGAACGAATTCAAAAAGCCCAAGAAGAGGATGAATTCTACCTAAAGGCGAAGGATACACTACCCGAAGACTTCGAAATCCGGACAGACGGAACCTTGTTATACAAGAATCGGCTATACGTGCCCAATGACGAGGAGTTACGACGAACGATAATGACAGAAGCGCACGCAACAACGTACTCAGTACACCCGGGCGCGACAAAGATGTACCAAGATTTGCGAATCATATATTGGTGGCCGGGAATGAAGAAGGATATCGCAACATTCGTAAGTAGATGTATGACGTGCCAGCTGATCAAAGCGGAACACCAGCGACCAGCTGGAACTCTGCAGCCTTTACCGATTCCTGAATGGAAATGGGACCATATCACGATGGACTTCGTCGTTGGTTTGCCTAAAACGACGAAAGTCCATGACGCTATCTGGGTGGTGGTAGACCGCCTGACGAAATCAGCTCATTTCGTTTCTATCAACTCTACTTACTCCATGGAACGCTACGCTGAATTGTATATTCAGGAAATTGTTCGACTCCATGGAATTCCAATTTCTATCGTCTCGGATAGAGACTCGAGATTTCTATCCAATTTCTGGCAAAGCTTACAGAAAGCGATGGGTACTAAGCTCTCGTTCAGTACTGCATATCATCCTCAAACTGACGGACAGTCTGAACGGACGATCCAAACCCTTGAGGACATGTTGCGAGCGTGCGTATTAGACTTCAAGGGAAACTGGAGTAAGTACTTGCCGCTGATCGAATTTTCTTACAACAATAGCTTCCATGCTACGATCGGGATGGCGCCGTACGAGGAATTATACGGGCGCAAGTGTCGGTCTCCTATTCACTGGGATGAAATAGGCGAACAAGCATTACTGGGACCAGATATGATTCGGGAGACGACAGAGACCGTGACGAAAATTCGAGAACGAATGCGGACAGCTCAGAGTCGACAGAAGAGTTACGCTGATCATCGACGACGACCTTTGGAATTTGCGGAAGATGACCAAGTATTTTTGAAGATCTCCCCGATGAAAGGCGTGCGCTTCGGACGAAAAGGCAAATTAAGTCCAAGATACATAGGCCCGTTCAAAATAGTCAAACGAGTCGGCGAGGTTGCGTATCAGTTAGAATTGCCGACTTCCCTGTCGCAAGTTCACGACGTATTTCACGTATCGACATTACGAAAATACGTCGCGGACCCGAGCCATGTAATCCAGAATGAACTTCTTTATCGACAACTCAAGCCTGACTTGAGTTACGAAGAAAAGCCCGTAGAGATTTTGATGTACGAGTCGAAACGACTACGGAATAAGACTATTCCGTTAGTTAAAGTATTGTGGCGTAATCAATCAATTGAGGAAGCCACTTGGGAGCGCGAGGACGATATGAGAATTCGTTATCCCGAGTTATTCCAGTCGGCGTAATTTTGGGGACGAAATTCTTTTAAGGGGGGGAGGATGTAATACCCGTGAAATTTAATACGGGATTTTGATGTAATATAATTATGAAAATTTTTGAATTAGGAATATTGATGCGAAAATTAAAGTTCGAAACAAAACTATTAATTATATCGGGTTCAAATTATTTTCTGAAACCTAGCTATAGGATTAGCAAATATTAATAATAACATTACAATAAGTAGTAGTGGGTTATATTTGAAGTATAGAAATAAAAATTCCAAAATCTCAACATCGATTGGGAGAAATAAAAGTAAATTAATATTATAAGAGATGTTATTAAACATTAGAATTAATTGGGTGTAGCATCGATTCCTTAGCTGAAAAGGAGGATTTAAGAATCAATAAAATAATACTATTTCATGAACTTAGATAAAGATCAGTTAAGTGTCGATGTCATTTAGATAGTTGTATACGTAAAGTCTAGTAACGATAAGAATAGAAATTACACATTATATCTTATTAGTAAAGAACTATCGAAACCCCAAGTGAGAAGAAGAAGAAGGAAGATCAGCTATCAAAGAACGAATTTAACTTCGAGAAAAGGTATAATTTTTACTATAATTTTTATAGGTTTAACTCGTAAGTAACATACCCTAAGTATGTCAAGTGTAAATAAGTATATGAGATTAGGTTTTATATAAGTTAGAATTTTCGTACTTTATATGTTTAAAGTTCTTATGGAATTTAAACTGTTCTTAGAAAGGATAACTTTTTGATCGAAGCTTTCAAGAGATTTAGGTGCTAAAACTGTTTTAGGGTTTTTAGGAGAAGCACGATCTTGGAAGATCTCGATATGGTATCCTACCATAGTTAGATTTCGAGCTGTTTTGATGCAAATGTCGAAATGTGTGATAATTAAATCTGGAGATCAAATGATTCTTTCATAGATAGAATTCGAATTATACAGTTTCAAAGTTTATTGGTTTCGACATTTGTAAGATGTCGACACATACAATGATATCGATATTTCTATGTCATATAATCTGGACATGTATAGTTGTTTTAGAGGGGTTCGACATTTATAGAATGTCGATATAATAACCTCGACATTTATATTGGTAAGATTTCGATAAGGTCTTGATAGCTATAAGATGTCGACAAGTGATAAGAATGATCTCGACATTAGTATAAATTTCGACATCCTCAGTCTCATTTCGACATTTAAAACTGATACAAACACTTCGACATTTACAAAGTATCGACATTTAACTAGGTCTAGACATCTACTATCAATTCGACATTTGCCATGCATAAGTTAATTCGACAAAAGTTAAGTATCGACATTTAATTAGGTCTCGACATCTTCTACCTCAATTCGACATTTTCCATGTTATTTTAACTAGCCAAGTCTCGACATTTCTCCATGCCATTTCGACATTTAATACTTCTAACCAATCTCGACATTTAATTAGAGGATTTCGACATTTTGGTTTAGTTAATAAATTTTCGGTATTTTAGGATTTTGTTCCGAGGCGGTAGAGAAGCGGCCATTTGCTGATGCGATCCATCTATATGTGTCCCGCTCGCCCGGTTGAATGTGGGGAAGGAGGGGGGCAAAGTCAAGGCCTAACAATGTTGCCCCAGGGTGCACCGAGTAAGGGGTCGCGTGTGCTTCAGTCAAAATATTTCGACGGGTTTCTTCATCGCTAGGTACGTATACTCGACCTTGGTATGTCAACCCTCCGTCTTCTCGAACTTTGAAATCTGAGGAAATATCCTCATTTTGTTCCCCTCGGATTTTCAGGTATAGTTCGTCTTTCTTCTGAGCTTCGATGATTTGGTCCAGCAGCGTTGGTTTGAGGGTTAACGCTGCCATCCTTGTTTCGACTTCCCCGGGGTTGAGTACTTCTACTCCGAGTTGATTCAACTCCGCATTTACGGTTTTACGACTCAAAGCGTCTGCTACTACGTTGCCTTTGCCCGGGTGATAGCTGATTATGCAATCGTAGTCCTTCACCAGTTCGAGCCATCGCCGTTGTCTCATATTTAGTTCTTTCTGGGTGAAGAAATACATTCAGACTCTTGTGGTCTGTGTAGATCTCGCACCTCTCTCCGTAGAGGTAGTGTCGCCATATCTTGAGAGCGAACACCACCGCAGCAAGCTCCAAATCGTGTGTGGGATAGTTTTTCTCATACTCCTTTAGCTGCCTGGACGCGTAGGCAATAACCTTTCCATCCTGCATGAGCACACACCCCAAACCGTTCTTAGAAGCATCGCTGTAGACCGAGAACCCTCCGTTTCCTGACGGTAATGTTAGAACCGGAGCGGTCGCCAGTCTCTTCTTCAGCTCCTGAAAGCTCTGCTCACACGAGTCTGTCCATTTGAACGAGGCGTTCTTTTTAGTCAGGTTGCTGAGTGTTGAGGCAATGCTGGAAAAATCCCTGATGAATTTTCGGTAATATCCAGCGAGTCCGAGAAAACTCCGTACTTCCGTAGGAGTGGTTGGCCGTGGCCAGTTCTCTATTGCTTCAACTTTGTTGGGGTCCACCGAAATCCCGTCCCCGGAAATGATGTGACCCAGAAACGCCACTTGTTCTAGCCAAAACTCACACTTTTTGAATTTCGCAAACAACTGCTTCTCCCGTAGAATCTCGAGGACCGTTCTCAGATGTTCTTCGTGTTTCCCTTTCGTCTTAGAGTATATGAGAATGTCGTCTATAAAGACAATGACGAACTGATCCAAGAATTTATTGAAAACTCTATTCATCAAATCCATGAAGGAGGCCGGTGCATTCGTCAGTCCGAAGGGCATGACTAAGAATTAGTAATGCCCGTACCTGGTGCTGAACGCTGTCTTCGGGACGTCCTCCTTATGGATTTTCAGTTGGTGGTATCCGGAATGCAGATCGATCTTTGAGAATGCTGTTGCCCCTTGCAGTTGATTAAACAGGTCATCGATCATAGGCAACGGATATTTGTTCTTAATCGTGATCTTGTTTAGTTCACGATAGTCGATGCATAGTCTCATCGATCCGTCCTTCTTCCTTACAAACAGCACCGGTGCTCCCCAGGGTGAGAAACTTGGTTGAATGAATCCTTTCTCCAACAATTCCTCTAACTGTTCCTTCAGCTCCCGCAATTCGTTTGGCGCTAACCTATACGGGGCTTCAGAAATTGGGGCCGCCCCCGGCACTAGCTCGATTGTAAATTCAATATCTCGATCGGGTGGTAAACCCGGGAGGTCGTCGGGGAACACATCTCTGTATTCGTTGACGATTGGGACTTCTTCGAGTTTCGGCGGGGACGATTCCTCGACTTTTACTGCGAACGCAAAGAAGGCCTCGCAGCCCGAGTTTAGAAGTCGCTGAGCCTTTAGAGCAGTTATCTGGGCGACCCTATTGCTACCCGATTTCCCCGAGAACACAAATTCGTCTCCTTCCGGTAATAAGAATCTCACTAGTTTCCTAGAACAATCGATCATGGCCCCGTACTTTGAGAGCCAGTCCATTCCGAATATCACGTCATAGTCATTCATCGGAATCACGATTAGGTCGGCTCTAAGATCTCTTCCTTCTATTATTACTAGACAGTTCTCTACTATCAGGTTGGTCCTAGATGGGTCTCCGTGAGGTAGAGTTACCACAAAATTAAATCGGGAGTGGGTGGGATGTATTCCCACCCTAGTTACGTAATTGGCTGACACAAAAGAGTGTGTGGCACCGGAGTCGATCAGAACAGAGGTGGGCACGTGAAAAATTTTTAGTGTACCCGTAACGACTGCTGGATTTGCTTCCGCCTCCTCGTTGGTTAACGTGAAGACCCGCGCCGGTACTGGTGGAGGTCGGAGGAGTGGTTGATTTGGGACTTGGGGCACATTCTCCTAGCAAGTCCTCGCATAATGCCCCATCTTTCCACAGCGGAAACATTGTAGATAGGGGTTAGGCCCCGCTCCCAAGCATGCTCCGTAGTGGTAGCGCCCACATTGCTGACATTGAGGCGCGGTATTTGGGGGTCGGTTTGGATTGTATCCCGGCCCCTGATCTGGCCTTGGCCGCCAATTTTGCTGGTTCGGCCGGTTCCCTCGGTTGTTTAGGCCCTTGCCAAAGAATTGGCGTTTCTGAACTCCTCCCCCTTGTTGTCCCTCGACTCTCCTCTTCGCCTCCTGCGCCTTCGAGATCTTAGCCTCTGCCTGCTCGGCTAGGATTGCTCGCTCGGCAATACGGGCATAGGTCTTCCCCTCAGTGTCATACATGCTTACATTCCGAAAGATCTCGGGTTTTAGACCTTCGAGGAACCTCTCGATCTTCAATTCATCAGTAGCCACCATATGTGGCGCGAACCTTGACAACTGCTCAAACTTGCGGATGTACTCCGCCACCGACATCCCTCCTTGCTTGAGGTTGATAAATTCGTTCATCTTTTGCGCTCGATCCGGGGCAGTGAAGTATTTTCCCCGGAATAAGGTCTTGAACCTCTCCCAAGTCATGGTAGCAGGATCTTCGAGCACTTGGACAGTATCCCACCAGTAACCCGCATTCCCACGTAGCATAAAAGCGGCACTAATCCCTTTCTCAGCCTCGGGCAGGTGGCTGATGCGGAACATACTCTCTACCGTCCTAAGCCAGTCCTCCGCCAGGGTAGGATCGATCGCTTCCTCGAATGTCGGGGGATTTAACCTTCGGAATCTTTCCCCGGTAGCTCCCACATGCTCGACTACCGGGGATGTATGGCGTTCTGACGAGCTCTGTCGATGGATGAGCTCGTTAATTTGATCCGACTGTCGTCGGATTAGTTCGGTCAGTTGGGAGATGGTTGAACGATCGTCGTTTGGTGGGGATTCTAATCCCTCCCCATGACTAGACTCGCCAAACTCCCTATGCGTTCTCGGCATCTTCAACTAGATAATATAACAGGCAAGTATTAGTCACTTAGTTCCTACCAAGCGTTAGAACTTACAGGCGAGGCTGGTTCTCCAGGCTTTTGAGCGGCGGTACATGGACGGTCTTCAGAATCTAGAGCCGAAGCTCTGATACCACCTGTAACGACCCTACTTTTCTAATTAAATTGTTCGGCATTTCTGCAACGAAAGCCACGGAAGGCCCATTTTACGAAAAACTTTTTAAATAAAAGATTTACATATCATAAAACAGTGTTTTACAAAAGTCAGTATTTACATGGGCCGAAGCCCCAAAAATCAAAAAAATGTCTAGAGCCGCTCCACAGGTCGCATCCATGTACCGCTCTCGCCCTCAAAAGCCCGTGGAGCCACCGCCGCCAGCCGCTAGCCTAGTCCCGACGTTCGCCGACGTCGGACTCATCGTTACCTACAACACATAAAGGCCTGAGCGATTTGCTCAGTAGGTGAATTCATGCATATGCACCGTGCGCTCAGTCCCCATCCCAATATCTCACAATCATGGAATAAATGCAATGCACGCTCCTTTTCTCACAGTCCTACACATTAGGGCCCTAGGTTAGACTCGGCACCTCGCGCGCAAATCATATCATATCACCGACAGTTTTGCACCTCGGGTTGCGCTACCACGCTCTCCCCGAGTAGACAGGTCGTTCACGCCTGTCTGCCGTCCCTGAGGTAACGTAACCAGCGGTTTGCACCTCGGGCTGCTCACATTCGAGTAGACAGGTCGTTCACGCCTGTCTCCCGCACCTGAGCAAATATCTGGCGGTTTGCACCTCGGGTTGCTCACACCCGAGTAGACAAATCGATCACGTCTGTCTCCCGCTCTGGAGCTAACAATAAGTGGTTTGCACCCCGGGCCGCTCACACCCGGGTAGACAGGTCGTTCACGCCTGTCTCCCACCGGTGCCCTATGAGTCTAACCCTATCCTCACGATCGTCTCATTCTACCCCGCTCACACAGTCCCCATAGGGTACGTGTAACCACCCATGTGGTCACCATCTCCCCAAAATGCTATGACGTGTCGTGATATGTAATACCATCATATAAATCACACAATAGTTAATAATCACATAATATATATAAATCCCACAATAATTAAAATCACATAGTAAATTACACAATAATTAAAATCACATAGTATATCACTAAAGTTTTCCAAAAGCCTTCTAACCCCATCGCTCAAATAAACCAAGGGTAAAAAGAATTGGGCCTATCCTAGACTAAAGCTCATTTTAAGATTAACATAAGTCATCAAATGAAACGGGCCTATCCTTGGCTGAGCCCAACTTATACTAAGCCTAGTCAACTCATTCTAAATGGTCAACTCGGAGCATGTTACTGGTACTCATCGCTCCCAAGAGCTCGCTCGCTTGGTTCGCTGTTAAGGTCGCTGAAGATAATCGACACCAACAGTTTCATCAGCTATGACCTCTGTGAATAACTCGCCCGAATGGAGTCCCAACGAAAATCGTCCGACTTGAAGTTCGACTGGAAATCGTCCGATTTGAGGAGGCGTGCTCAGCTTGCCTCGTTTGGAGCCACCCGATTTAGGGCCTGACGGAAACCGCCCGATTTTCGTTGGATGGATTTTCGCCCGATTTCCAAAAGAGCTCGGCGATTTCCCTGTTATTCGACACGTGCCACGGTAAGGATTTCGCCCGACCTTCGCTCCAACGTATTTCGCCCGATCTGTGCAGCGTTCGAAATGAAGTCGCCCGATTTCTTCGCTAGGATGGATTTCGCCCGATTTCTGGACATGGAGCTCGGCGATGTCATTGCTGTCCGACACGTATTGTAGCGGAAATCGTCCGATATCATTCACAATGTAATTCACCCGATTTCTTTGTGCAGTGTTTGATCGATTTCTCCCCATTGGAAAAAGAACTGTAAATTCGCCCGATTTCCTTTGCACAGTGTTTTGATCGATTTCACTTCATTGGAGAGAGGCTGACTAGCGATACTAGTTGGCTCAGTATTTTACTATGATGTGGGTCTATTGCCCGATTTCTGAGTCTCATTCAATTTGCCCGATTTACCCACAATACCTCCACTACATTCCATCGTTCACAAAGTCGCCCAAAGCTAAGCAATATATTCGCTTCTTTGCTCATATATCCTAATTCATATTCTAAGCTTATGGAGCATGCAAAAACAAGTATATTCATCCCAAAACTCCTATGTTGGGTCCGAAACTTAACACATACTATCAAATAATTAACAAACATAACATCTCGTAGACCAAAGTTCATAAATTTCGAATTTTGGATAACCAACCTCCCAATTTCGAAACTTTTGAACTTATGTGTTGTAGGTGAGAAATCCACCTACCTCACTTCCTTAAGCTTGATGGAACGATTTGGGTGTGATGAACCTTTGCCAAAAATTTCTTGTCTCTCGTCGTCGCTCCTTGCTCCTTCTTCCTTGGTTTCTTTCTATCGATGCTCTCTCTCTCTCTCTTTGTTTCTCTTTTTGACCAATAGGAATTGTTTTAGACCAATTTAAAATTGAGGGGTATGGCTCTCACGTTGGTCTCCCTTGTTTTAGGGAAGATATTATTCCTCAAGTTTATCTTGGGCCAATGTGAGGGAATTCCATTTGGGCCTTGGAATATTTTATATTCCTTGTATAATTATTTGGACCATCCTTTTATTATTTAGCTCCCCCTTCATGGGCTCTAATGAAATTTTGGGAATATTATTTATTGAATTCTACTATATTGTGCCCAAAATATTGCCTCATTTATTGTTTGGGCCGAATCCCTCACTCGGTTTCCGATCCGCTCGAGCAATTAATTTTATTAATTCCGGACTTGTACAAAATTAATTACATCGTAATCCCGTGTTAAATTTACGGGTGTTACAGGAATGCCATTCCCGAGTTTGATAACCGATTTGATGTCGTCGCCATTGAGGCCCTAATGGCTCGCATCAACGGCGCTACTACCATGCCACAAACCAGCCTGAACAGGCACCTATTGAAGCTGATACTGCCCGCAACCAAGCTGCCCAGGAGCTTATGGCCCGCGCCAATGGAATGGAACAGAATGAAGCAAACTATGGTGCCCAGCCACCGCCGGTGCAGCCACTTGCCACCTCGGATTGATCAGGGTCGCCTCCTAATGGGTCTGACTGCCATCGGTACCAGCCTGACCTGGGAATAAATCCCACCCAACCGAGGATACCACCGCGTCGCAGACATAGATACACATTCACTATCATGCCGCTACGTGATCCGCGACTAGACTTGGGGCCCTATGCGTAGGGGCACCCAACCACCACCATCTAACTCGACCTTGATCATGGACGATGATTGGGACACTCAATCATCGCACGCCGCTGCTCCTACCATCGACCACGTCTCCATGGGTGCCAACCATGGCCCTACGTGCTCGATTTTAGGTCCCCAACAGCCCCCTAATGACATCGGGTTGAGGGTTTCCCCAGCGGGGCCTCGGTTAAATGCTAACCCTGCTTTGCCACAACACCTACCGGACGTAGCCCCCACCATGGAAAATGCATCGGATGAGGAACCGGTATTGATCCACCCCAATGATCGTCGTTTCTTAGCCACCGGACCACGTCCCCATTGGCCGTGAGATTAGGGCCGATCATGGTCAATGTCTATAGCACTGAATCACCGAGTCGTACGCCGGCTGAGAAGACAACTACTATGGAACGACAGCTTAGGGCTTTGACGAAGGAAGTTAGCCACTATGGGCATATTGGTTCCAAACCCTTCCAGAGACCGCAGCGGACACCATGAATGCGTCATTTACTGCCGTGGTTCAAGGCGCCATAACCAACCGAGATCAACCACGACGTCCCTCCATGAAGCGCCTCGCCTTATCCTACACAGCACCATCGATTATCGACGGCAAAGCTGAGGCGTGCTTGCCCTGGGAAGTGCTCCAGAAAGGGAAGGCTAGGTGGGACCACACTCTTGTTGGATATTTTCTGGGGAAACGACCATACTTTCCCCATGTCGAACGTTTCGCTCGTTCTATGTGGCCCAAAATCGTTGAGGTGCGAGCAACGATTAATGGCTTTTTCAAGTTCAGGTTCGCCACGGTCGAAGCGTTGGGCGCGGTCTTGGAGAGAGGCCCATGGCTTATGCAAGGGCAGCCCCTCTTCCTCGAGGTGTGGCGGATTGGCATGTCATTTGCGAAAAAGGAACACTTGACCGTCCCACTATGGGTCAAGCTTCGCAACGTCCCAACGGAACTGTGGACCCAAGAGGGCTTGGAACTGTTGCGAGCGTGATAGGAAAGCCACTGTTTGCGGATGCCATGACTGCACTGCAGATGCGGAGCGGCTTGAATACGCTAGGGTATGTGTCGAGATGTCACTTGGGGAACCATTCGCTGAACATTTCAACGTTAGAATACCTACAAAGAAGGGTGGGCAAGTAAGTGTTGTACCTATCCAGGTTGAATACGAGTGGAAACCTAGGAAATTCGCAACATGCTACTCTTGGAACCACAGTGAAAGGAGTTGCCCGGAGAATCAACCCAAACCGGCCCGACCACAGACTTCCACTTCAGGCCCACCAAAGCCCACACGGCTGAACGAGCAGCCAAGACCACAAGCAAAACCTGAGGGTCCACGAAACTCCACACGGCCGAGTAGCCAACGCACCAACGGCATGCAAGCCCGACCTGAATGGCGCCGTTCGTCCAACAAAAACAAAGCCAAATCTGTGATCGGGGACACGGCCATGACCAACAACGGCGTGGAAAACAGAGAAAATAGCATCCCTACACCTAAAGTGCACAACGAATCTATTCTTCAGACGACACCCACGGATACTATGGCCGAGGAGAATAGGGCCCTTCGCCGCCATATAATGGACGGCCACAATAGGCAACCACGGGAGCCAAATGATGGCTGCTCGACAAGCACGGCAGCTACTACTACTCCTATAGTTGATCGCCACAACCCGTTTGCAGCATTAGCAGACTTGGAATGGGAAACCATCGATTCTCAGGGTTCCTCAAGCAGCCCTGCACGCGGTTATTCCATGATCCCAGTCGCCTCTTGGAATGTACGTGGTCTAAATAGGTTAGATCACAGATGGACGGTGGGAGAGCTAATCACGAAATATGGGTTGAAGATGATTGGACTGGTTGAGACAAGGGTTTCTGAACCAAATGCATCTACGCTTGCTTATTCTATCAGATCTTGGGATTGATTTTACGACTACGAGGACGGACCGGCATCCCGTATTTGGGTTGGATGGGATGCTCGCTACGTGACAGTGATGATTGAGACGGCCAGATCTCAGGTCGTCCACTGCAAGGTCCATATCTTAGCGGAACGGACTGACATTTACATCATCTCAGGCGGTGGTATGACATGTCACATGTCGAACACGATTATGTTGCGACTAGGAGACTTCTGAGAGAAGATCCAGCTACTTCCGATCAAGCTATATCCGATGTTGACTCAACGAGATGGGTTGAGGCTATGCATGGAGATGGACTCAATGTACTCTAACAAAGTCTGGACTCTTGTAGACCTACCGAGCGGTTTTAGACCAATCGGTTGTAAATGGATATACAAGAGAAAGATTGGATCTGACGGACAAGTTGAGACATACAAAGCCAGGTTGGTTGCCAAGGGCTATAACCAAAAGGAGGGAGTCGACTATGAGGAGACTTTCTCGCCTGTAGCCATGATCAAGTCTATCCACATAATGCTCGCAATAGCTGCGCACTATGATTATGAGATCTGGCAGATGGACGTCAAAACGGCGTTCCTTACTGGATTCCTCAAGGAGGAGATCTATATGGAGCGGCCAAAAGGTTTTGAGTCATCATGCAGATGCTCACAAAGTGTGCAAACTGAATCGGTCCATTTACGGATTGAAACAGGCCTCTCATAGCTGGAACCTACGTTTCGATGAAGCAGTTCGGAACTTTGGATTCGACAAAAACATAGATGAGCCATGTGTCTACAGAAAGAGCAGTGGGAGTATGGTGTCGTTCCTTGTATTGTACGTGGATGATATCCTTTTGATAGGAAACGATATCGGGATGCTCTCGTCGATGAAAGCATGGCTTTCAACTGAGTTCTCCATGAAAGATCTGGGAGAAGCGACGTATGTACTCGGTATTTGCTTGTTCAGGGATCGAGCGAACAGAACGATCGGCTTATCTCAGGCCCTTTACTTAGAGAAAATCCTGAAGAAATTCAGAATGGATGACTCTAAGAGAGGGTTCTTACCTATGCGGCATGGGTCCATTTGTCGAAATCAATGTCACCTCAAAGTGAGGAAGACCGACGACGGATGAGTGGAATACCCTATGCGTCCGCAGTGGGTAGTCTGATGTACGCGATGTTGTGTACACGACCGGACATTGCCTACGCTGTGAGCGTAGTTAGTCGGTTTCAGGGGAAGGACATTGGACTGCCGTTAAGAATATCTTTAAGTACCTTAGACGGACTAAAGAATTAACGCTTGTCTATGGAGGAGCGGGACTAGAAGTAGAAGGTTACACCTTTTCTTCAAGACTTCGTCGATGGTGGTGGATGGCACTAGATCGTCACACTGACCTCGCATTGTACAACGGAATCAGTTCTCTGAAGATGGCTAGAGAGAACTGAGCCGTCGCGTGGGAGAAGCGTGTGTGCGTTCGGTGTGTGCTTTATGTCTTTGGTTGATTTCGAAAATCACCTCTTATTTCTCTACCTTTGGAGCCCGAAATTCTTCGCCTATTTAAAGGCTTGGATTTCGATATCTTAGTCCTTAAAGTGTGAGAGATTTTTGCCAAATCTTACTCTCTTTTGAATTCCAAATCCAAACTTAAGGAAACTTACTATTATTAGAAAACTAACTTAAATACCAAGTCAAACTTAGTATATTTAAATATGGTATGGAATTAGAAATTTAATCCTAAATTAATTTCGAAATTTAAATAAATATATTCCAAATATTTTATTCCATATTTATTTATCTCAAATATGCAAATTCCGAAAATACTCTCAAAGGCATATTTCGAAATTAGCTTAAGGTGAAATCCAATCTTATCCTCAAGCCCATTAAGCACTTGGGCAAGCCCAAGTCTTAAAGTTAGTTTCATAAGAAGTCCACCTTCAATCCAATAAATGGCCTGAGGCTCATTAAGGCGTGGCCCAACGGCCCAAGGCCCGTTAAGGCCCAAATACTTTCTCTCCTTATCAGTACACGTTGATGATCCTTTTTAAGCCCGACTCTCTAGGTTCGAATCAATCGGTAAGGGAGGAATCCAAGAGTCTGGTAGTTACCTAAACAATCCCGCAGTATCGGACCGTAACCTCGATTCAAGTGTGAATTTCGACCTAGTCTTTATCCCAGAACCTCACTACAGAAAACAGTGCTACGTATAAACCCTTCAACTGTGTCCCAATCAAGTGAGAGCCATGTTCCATGTCAAACTCACTAAACTCGATTCTATGATAGAACAGAGACGAGGCAAATTACCAAACTACCCTCCATGTCTCACATGAGTTAGTTCAATACCTTGGCCAAGGATTTCGTAGTTTTCCGTCGCCGTCCTCATAGGACACTTATCTCGATTACTTTCACACCGTGAATCCGTACTCAGCGATCTAAGCCCGGCAATCACAAATCGTCATCAAGACCGCATCTGGCCCGCTGACCCATGCAACAGCAAATCGGGTCGAGGGGAACCAGTGACAGTCGAGACTTCGAAGTCAACTCCATCAAAGCCCCTTTCGGTCTAAGGTTCACGTAGACTACTATAGTGTTGTCGCCGATCATTGACACTCCTTTGTAATAAGCCAGGTTCAACCGTACGACCCGTGAGTCAGTGTCCATGAAACGAGTCAATTCCTTGATTCGATTCGTATCATAAGTCATGACCTCCGCTTCCAAGCGAGATATCGGCACACGATAGGTCATCGACAAATAACCCGTGATCTGTTATCCAGCACCCAACTGGAGCCTCAGGCTTACGGACATTTAATGTTCGAGGTTAAGAGTCCACTGGTGCCTTCCTCTCTCGTACCCATCGAGAAGTGACTCAACTCGACACATTTAGATTTGTTCATATATTGCTTTACCGGATGCTAAGTAAGAACTCTTATATCCAATAAACGAACAATGCCTTTCATTAAACACACGAAAATATCTAATTACACAAAGGTCGAATGATAAATAATCTAATGCCATATACAATCTAGTCCTTGTATAGCATTCGAGGGCATATTCCTAACAAACCGATCACGGCTTATTTGTCGATGATCTATCGTGTGCCGATATCTCGCTTGGAAGTGGATGTCATGACTTGTGGTACGAATCGAATCAAGGAGAATATCGTTTCTTGGACACTGGCTCACGGGTCGTACAGTCGAATATGGCTTATTACTCAAGGAGTGTCAATGGCCGACGACAACACTATAGTAGACTACGTGACTCTTAGACCGAAAGGGGCTTTGATGTAGTTGACTTCAAAGTCTCGACTGTCACTGGTTCCCTCGTCCCGATTTGTTGTTGCATGGGTCAGCGGGGCAGATGCGGTCTTGATGACGATTTGTGATTGCCAGGCTCAGACCGTCAAGTACGGATTCACAGTCTCGTAAGTAATTGAGACAAGTGTTCCATGTGGACGACGACGGGAAATTACAAAATCTTTGGCCAATAGATTGAACTAACTCATGTTAGACATGAAGGGTAGTTTACTAATTTGCCTCGTCTCCGTTTATCATAGAATCGAGTTCAGTGACTTTGACATAGACCATGACTCTCACTTGATTGGGACAAAGCTGAAGGTTACGTAGTACTATAATCTATATTGAGGTTCTGTAATAAAGACTGGGTCAAAATTCGCACTCGAATCGGGTTACGGTCCGATACTGTGGGATTGGCTAGGTAACTACCGGACTCTTGGATTCCACCCTTGCTGATTGAGTCGAACCTAGAGAGTTGTGCTTAAAAAGGATCATCAACGTGTACTAATAAGGAGAGAAAGTGTTTTGGGCCTTAACGGGCCTTGGGCCGTTGGGGCGCGCCTTAAGGGCCTCGGGCCGTTTAATGGATCGAAGTCGGACTTCGTATGAAACAAACTTTAAGACTTGGGCTTGACCAAGTGCTTATAAGGCTTGAGGGTAAAATTGGAACCCTAAGCTGATTTTCGAATTAAACCTTGGGAATTAATTTCGAAAATTAAATATAAATATGGATAAAATATATTTGGAATATTATTTATTTTGAATTGGAAATTTCGAATTTAATCTAGGATTAAATTTTGATTTTAATACCATATATAAAGATACTTAATTTGACTTGGTATTTAATTTAGTTGTCTAATTATGGTAAGTTTCTTAGTATGAATTTGAATTCAAGTGGAGAGATACAAATGGCAAAAATCTCTAAAAAATCTTTAGGAGTAAAAATGAAAATCTCAAACCCTTGAATGGGTGAAGATTTCGATCCTAAGCATTATAAATAGGGCGGCCCTATTTCATAATTTAGAGAGTGATTTTCGAAATTACTAAGGCACAAAACACACACCGAACGCACACACTTTCTCCTACGCGATGGCTCAGTTCTCTCTAGCCATCTTTAGAGAACTGATTCAATGGTACACTGCGAGGTCGGCGTGACGATCAAGTGCGATCCACCACTATCGACGTAGTCTTTAAGAAAAGGATGAGGAGCTGCCACGCGTGTCAACTGGTAAATCTCTACTGGTTTGATCCGCCCTACTACGTGTCTATATGTTACTATTCTGATCCGAGCTACGAGGGCATTCAGGGAACCCGAAAATTTTTTGTTCTGCGCCGTACCCGGAGACGCCACGTCTCCGGGAGACACCGGGTAGCCTAACAGTTTTGCCCTCTTCTTCATTGTTGCCTGAAGGTCACTCATCAAAGAATTATCTTCTCACCAAGGTTTTGAAACCGGGTGGTTTCGAAACAAAGCGAAAATTTTAGTGGTTTAAACTTTATTGTTTGCATGGTATAAAATTGGAGTAAAGCCGATTCCAAAAAAATTATAAAAATTTATTTTCACGTAGCAATAATCAAATAAATACGAATATGTTACATAAATTGGAGGTCTAAAATAAAAGTAAAATGTCTTAAGTTATCAATAATTAATTGTAAAATGACTGTCAAAATAGGCCAGGTAGGATTTTACTATTTTTATATATTTTTGTAATATGTTACACAAAATTAATTTTATAAACAAAAATTATTATATTCTATTTTTTATATATATTTTTCAAATATTTGTTATATATAATACATAGAAACATTTAATTTTATGAACACAAACTACTATACTTTACATATTTATGTATTCACCGCTTTCGCTATGCTGCTCTTTCCGAGCAGTTATGCAACTCCTCTCTAAGCGCTCATTTTTCTAGAATTATAATGAATAATTTATATTAAAAATGAAATAATAAAGTTTTTAAAAATAAAAATTAAAAAAATTTAAAAAATTATAGCGCCGATGGGCTCGGCCGAGTAGGCCCGCCCATGGCTTTGCGAGCACGGGCCTTGGATCATTTGGCCCGTTCAAATTCGGGGCCCCACCTCACCGGTAAAAGAACGAGCGGCCCGCTAAATCCTAGCATGGCCCGCCCGCCTCCCATTTTTTCGGCTACAGTTATCATAAAGTCAATACTAAATTTTCTTAGATTTATATATATTTTTCCTTTTATTAGTATTTTTCTAATTTTAATAATTTAAATATGAATCGGGTAGGATGTTTGACCGGTCCGTCAGAATCGACCGGTTCAGTTCCAAAAATCGTGCCTCTCACATGTGAAATTGAAACGAATCTCTGAAAGTTGATTGGTGAGAAGACTTTGACTGGGTGATCTGTAATTTTTATACTTGGATTAATATAATTTGTGTAATTTTAAACTTACATGAATATAATTTGTTTTCTTCTCTGTGAATGTATGATTAAAACGAATCTGAAACACTTAAATTTCCAATATAAATCTAGAACGAAAAAAGCCTCTATGACCCCATGGCAAGGAGAGGAATCACCAGTGTTTTTTCGTTTTTTAATATAATTCATTTTTTGTTTTCCTTTTTCTTGTTGCGCTTTCTTTGTTCGTATTTTAGTTTCGCTGTTGCTCGTTTGGTGTTTGTTATGCTTGTGCTTTTTGGTTGTGTTGCTTTTGTTTTGGTGTGGAATCATTCCTTTGTTTCGCTTTTTAGTCATTTTTTGTTCCAGTTAGTGTATTTGTTGTGTGGTTTATGTTGTTATGGGGTTTCTTCGCTTGCATTGTGTTTGTCTAGTAGGTTCGTTGTTCTCGTTTGCTTGAAAGCACGTTTCATTTGCTTGTTCGTAGTTTGCTTGTTCTGACAAATTGTGTCTGTTGTATGTTCTTACCATATCGACTTTGGGAGCAGGTTGCTCCCCTTGTAGGAGCTCATTACTCCCGTTGTTGAGCTATTTTGTCCCTTGTGGAAGTGTCATTCTCGAAGAAAGGATTTAAAAGTGGAAGTGATAAGTTAGGATTTTGCGTTTATTTCTTTACCCGTGAAAGTGCACTTTCGATCATGATATACCTAAAATTGCCTCGAATATCCTATATTTATGTTTAAACTTATTTTCGATAGATGTCCGAGCAAACGAGAGTCGGCAAAGGGAAAATAATGGCACTTTAAAACGATTTGAATCTTAGGGGATCTTCTTGCAATTCTCTACATTATTTGGAGCGGCCTTGCAATTTACCAGATTTTTCCTATTATTTGGCATTATAGGATGTGAAGAGCACAGGATGGAGAATATTTTATTTGCCAAGAAGGGAAATACACATGCAAGGAAAACGAAAAGGTCAAAAACCAACTTGACCAAGTGCTCTCATTCAAAGTTGATTCGGATAGAAGCAAGGAAAGAGAGAGAAGAGTCTTATTATTCACGTTTGAATATTCATATGTGAGAGCTGCAAGGAAATAAGAAGTCAAATATGACTATATGACTTGAAGATTCGAATATTATAAGAGATTAGACTTAGTTGCTTAAGTCGGTAATCGATTTCTATTCTGTATAAGAGAGACGAGCTGGGGGCCCTGCAAAAAGAAAGAGAGACCGACGACAGAAAATAAATTAGAGAGCTCTGCACAGCGAAAGCTTAAGAGCTGATTGACGGCTGAAATAAAAGGGCAGACTTCGACGGCCGAGGAGAAGAACTGACGACTGAAAATAAAGAGACGACGCGAACACCGAAAAAGGGCGAATTTCTTACCTTTTAATATTTCGCTTTCGACAATGTTTTCTTTTGATTCGTTGTCGTTTTCGTATATTAATATGCTACGCTAATTTCTTTTGTGATTGAGGCCGTGTGAGGCCGAATTATGACTACGTATTAATGCAATTATTATCTATTTAATCATATGAGTTAAGTTATGTATTCTTTGTTTGTGCTTCATATGCGTACGTGTGATTGGCCTCCATGCGTATGATTATTGATTGGTTTATGAGACGGACTAAGTGATTAGACTGATTAGAACAAAACATTGAATACCACTACGTAAAACCGACCAGAGATGGAATTCGGTTTCGTATGTGTGGTTTCCGATATTTTAGGCGCCGAAAGTGTCTAAACTCGGGGAATTTCATAAAGATCGAATGCACGTATAGGAACTACAGTCATATAGACATATAGTTGATTGGTTCTCTATTTACGTAGGGTTGCTATTGCGGGACAAACGAGTAGCACGTATGTTAGGAAATTCTACCTTGACTATGATTCATATTGATTAGATAGATTAGATTGCATGAGGACGTAGGAATAATTCGTGTCGAGCATGTGTCTTAATCACGTCGTCGTCTGCTGTTCTATCCTCATCTGTTTTATTTGCGTTTATTTTATTATTTACGTTGTTTATCTCTTTTATCGAATCATCAAAACTATAAAAATTCTGTTAGTCTAAATTAGAATTAGAAATATTATCTTAGAATTAATCGAGCTGTCTTCGTGGATCGATACTCGGACTTCGCCCGTTTTATACTACTTGCACGACCTAGTACACTTGCTAGTATTTGAGCGTGTCAGGAAGTTGGAAAAAGTGTTGAGTGTCGTAGATCAGATTTGATATGTAAAATTTCGGAATGTTAGATCTATCTGTAATATGTTCTTTAATTCTCTTGTACGATCTTTTGTCTTGCTTTCTTTCGATTTTATTTGTGTATTTTTTTTATCTTTTATTTATGTTTGTTTCTCTCTACGTGAGAGTTTTCTTCCCGGATGGTCAAATGTATTCGGAGGGGACATTTGGACTCTTTAGCTTATGTAAATTTGCTAGTTATTAGTAAACGGAACACTTATGTTCGTCTTCTCACATTTCATTTCAAATCTTGATTAAAACCAACAATTTGACTGGTCTTTTATCACGCTTCTAGGAACAGTTTGAAGGAAGTGTAAGAGTAAACAACCATGAGATATTAATCGTCGGTAGCCTTGTAATAGAAAACGCAGCATCTTACTAGCAAAGAACACAAAACTCGAGCACAAACGCAAACCATCTCCGCAACAGAATAAACGCGAACTCTTAACAATACAGCAGCTTCCCACTAAGCCTGATGATAGTGATGCAACTTGTACAGCAAAACCCTCCCAGCAGCATTTCCAACAGCCATAAATCCTCCACGCGGGCTGAAATCCAAGCACCTCGGATACTCCATGGAATTCCTCGGCGGCCAGTTTGAGAAGACGGTCATCGAAGGAGCATGGATCAGCTTCGAAGCGTTCTTCTTCATGCAAGAGATTATGGCCAAGATCCTTGCATCGTGGTTGAACTTCATGAAGCTGACGCTTGTGGTAAGATTCTCAACTACTTTGAGTGGCTTCTTCTTACCGCCCAAGAACTCATCTCCGTCGTATATGTTAACTACCCCACTCTCAGACCCAACAGCAAAAAGATTCCCCAAGGGTGAGGTACAAATCGACATGCCATTGGTACAACCTTCGTCAACCCCTACGTGGAAGCACTTCCTTGTCCTCAAATCCCAGTGATAGATCTTTCCATCACCTCCAGTGCTTAGCATCTTTTGGGTATCGTTGGTGAAGGCAACTGATCTTACGGTTCCATTCATCTTTAGGGTACCGATTAGGTCCTTTGTCTTAGAAGAGACGAGCAAGATCGAGCCTTCGTTTCCTAGGAAAGCGATCATGTTAGAATCAGGGCTGACCTCGAAAGATTCCAAGCTCTTCTCTTCCCTGCCCGTCAGCGGTCCTATCCGATCCAGCCTTGTATTGACTAAGTCGCAGCAGTAAGCAAACTTCCTTCGCCCCGAGATAATGACTTGTGACCCGTCGGGCAAGAAAGAGGCCTTTCGAATGGGGCAATCGCTCAAGAATATGTTCTGTATCAGCACATTCTTCTTGCCGTCGATCTGAAAGAATCTCAAGGTTTTGTCCAAGCCACCAACGAGGAGGAGCTGAGAATTCTTATGAAACTGGACTGAGTTTACCACCCCATGAGAACGATCATTCATGTTGACATCGACGAGCCTTGAGTATTCGAGGTTGCCCGATTGAAGTTTGACGCTGCTCTTTGAGACAAGGTTCTCATTCGTCCTAAGGATGTGATTTCCATTTTCGGGATCCTCATAGCTGCTCTGTTTGTCTGAATCTTCGGTGTCAGAAGTGGCTTCGAAGTCGAGTCGAGCCCAATCTGTCCCAGGATTCATCTTCATGTGCTGAGCTCTCAGCCTCGCGTGGTACTCTGTGCCCAAAATTATGGTTTCGTCCTCTGACTTCCTCAGCTTCCTTAATCTTGGAACGTTTGCTATGTTGAAGAGTATTTTCCCGTCTTCCTCATCGACCCATGCGGGTTTTCTTTGCTTTTCCTCGCTCTCTTCCACGGAATCAATGTCTTCTTCGTAAATAGGTGCCAAATTATTGCCAGACCTATCGGTGAAAAACAAGGCAGTATCGTCATCCTTGACTTCTTCGTCTTCTCCTTTGTTGACATTGTTAAACTCGACAGGGTTGTAAGCGGAACCAAACAGAGAGTTTTCGAGCTCCTTCATTTCCTTCGCTTCCTCGTCATTCTCCGCTCGCACCCTTTTCTTCTTCTTCCTACGATCACTTTTCGCAACCATATCGCTATCTAGGGCGATTTCGTGACTCGCTTGTTTTCCCTTAGGATTATGAGAAATTGAACTCATCCTCTTCCCCGAGCTGTCAAACTGTTCCAAGGATCGACCAAATAATAAAATCCGTTGACAATCAAGAATTTCATCAACACAAAATCCCAAACATGGAGACATGAGATAATATTCAACAGCAAACATATTGTTTGAACTTAAAACCTGATATCGACCCAATTACCACTTGAAATAATCTCCAATTAAATGAAGAACACATGCTCAGCGACGGAATCAGAGGGGGGTGACGGCGCGCCCTACAAGACTGTTGGTCGCGTCGACATTGATTTTTCTGAGAAGATTCGGGTGGAGGAAGAAGATTAAAAATAAACCCTAAGTTGAGTGGGCTGAATATTTATTGGGCTTTATTTTGAAAATATTATAATTATTACCTAGTCCAATTCCAATTAAATTACAAAAACCTATTAGTATTATAAATTTCAATTATTCTTAGAATCAGCTTTAAATTACCGAAATTAATTATAATTTAATAATAGTATTAAGCCAAATCTACAAATAAATTCATCCACCTCAAAATATCTATCAACTAAACTCTTCACTACCATTTATTTATCATCAGCCATTTTAATGATTTAATCAATACCTACCTAATGGACAATTTTACCCTTGTAAAATATAAACATTGCCAAAAAACATGTGGATTATAGTCACACCCCCTATCTCTTACCAACTTTTATCTTTTTTCTTATCTTTTTTATCCTCCACTAGCTGTTTATGATAGAAGAATGAGAAAGTGAGCAGATGAAAAATCTTCCAAGCCTATATTGCATGGCTTCTTTGACTTAAGCCGTGTCGTCGGTACAAGGTATGTTGTAAAATCTCGATCGATTCGCTAATGGCCTGTTTTTGGATTTCGATTTAAAATCCGAATTTGTTGGGAATATACCATCGAAATGCCATTCGAGGATGTAATGAATAGAGTATAGACATAAATGCGTTATTCACATTATATTATTTGAATATTGTATTCAAATATTTATTTACGGAATAAATGTTTTATTTGATTCTACAATTTATTCCTTTATAGGCATATTACTTACTTACCATTAGTTCTTGCTTGGCAATCGGTAAGACGGTAAATAAATAAAATCCAAATATAGCGAGTTTAGTCACCGACTCTCATGGGATGAGAGAGGGGCACCAGTGAGCTTTTATTCTCGGATAATAAATCTATTCATAAGTATTAGACTTCAGTAGGGTGACTGAATATCGATCATGACTTATTTGTTGACTACTCCTAATGGTTGTGCCAACCATTTACTTGGAAAGTGGGAGGTCGTAATATTGATATAAGTTGAATCGGGGATTAACTTGTATTTGGATATGACTCGTGAGCGACGATCACATAGCTAATTACTCGTTGAGTGTCAATGATCGATACATTGACTAAAGTAGTATACTTGGACCTTAGATCGAAGGGTCATCGACAGGGTTGGCTTTGGGGTTCTGACTTGTCACTAGTTTGCTAGGCCAACTTTGTTCGAGGATGAATATGAGTCAGCGATGACACGTGGTCTTGACAACGAAGTGCAACTGCTGTGCTTTGACAGTCGTGGGGGATTCACAACCCTGCACTAATAGAGGTATATGTCCTATGTATATTAGGGGACGCGAAATTACGGAATCTTTGCAAACAATAAAAACTAACTCACGTTGGACGTGTAGTGCAGTTTAGTGATTTCGTCATCACGAATTAATCATAGTGTCGGGTTACTGAGTTTGACATAATCATGGCTTGTTGAGGTTTATGCCCTAGATGCCGTACAGGGATTAGATGTACGAGGGCATTAGTGTAATTTTGTAGTGTTTAAGTTCTGTAATTAGATTATTTGATAATGGAATTACTTTATTTTTGTCGATTTTAGTTTTGATAATAATACAAAAGGCATATTATTACTTCGTCCAAATAAATTAACCTTGCAATCGAGTTATGAATTAATAAAACCCAATATTTACAGTTCAGTTAATGATTCTGTAGATACAGAGAGGGGGCACCAGTAATCTGAAATACTGTAATATTAAATTAAGTCCACAACTCTTAGTCTCTAGTAGGGTAACTGGATAGACAAGTATGACTTGATTGTCTGTGGGTACAATACGATTGTGCCAACCGTTCACTTGGGAAGTGGGGAACTCATGACATTGATAAAAGAAGAATTAGGGAAATGTCTGTATTTGGACACTGGCTCGTAATCAAACGATCAGACGCTGGGAAAGTCATTGATCGATCGATTGGCTGTAGTAGTCTACGTGAACCTTAGACCGAAAGAGTTAATTCAGAGTTGGTCTTAAGGTCTTAATAGGTCACTAGTTTGCTAGGCCATAATTTCCAGGTGCATGGGTCTGCAACAAACTGCGGTCTTGACTTTTTGACGTGATTGCCGGTTATACCGTTGAGCGGGATTTATGGCTTCGATTAGATTCGAGGTTAACGCCCTATGGAGTTTCGATGTGCGAGAATCTACCTAAGTCATTGGTCAGAGCTCAGAACTGACTGACACGAACATCATAGTCAAGTTCTGTAAGTTCAATTACGCGTGAATTTCACTCGACCGGGAAAACATAAAGGGTTTATACTTAGGACCATAATCTATGGTCGATTCGTTAAGAATATAATATTGGTACTCAACTCGGGATCGGTTCGGTACCACGAGGCTGGCTAGGTGAATACCGAACTCTTGGATTCCTCTCGGAGCCGATTGAGATGAACCCAGAGAGTCAGGCCTAAAAACGACAACTGACATAATGTTAATATGAGAAGGAGCAGGCTGTATAACGACCCTAGCTCTCGCTACCTCGTCTAACGTTGACTTACATGACCGCGGTGTTGTAATTTGGAAGACATATGAAAGTGCGTATGAAATTTTTCCATTTATGTATTGGAACATCGTTTCTTTATATGACAAAAGAATGCTTCCAATTTCTATTTACATACAAAACCTTATTACACCGAAAGTGTACAAACTGCACAGTAAAAGGAACCTATGCGCCCGGCCACACAGGTCGTCATCTATGCACACACTTCCACCCTAAAAGTCGCTGGAAGCTTCAAAAGGTCGCCTTACCATCTAAGCGATCACGTACCATGGTTGCCTGCACCTACAACACATAACGTGAGGGCGAGCGATAGGCTCAGTAAGCAGGAAATTATACAGAAATGCACGTGTCGTAATTCGCAAAGACCTCTGCGTCGATGCTTTCCAGACTTCTCTTTTCCTCTTGTTCTCTCATTTCATATTGGGCCCTCGGCTTTTCGATCTAACTATGCCCCATACTCGAGCTCTTAATCCACTCGGGATGTACATATAGGTGACAATACACGAATTGAGAAGCAACTCTAGTTCGCAATTTGCCTTTCTTCTTTTGGCGCCTTTTCAATCCCAATGTGGTCCACATTGAGAGGCCATCGATGCCTTTTCTATCCCAATGCTTTCCACATTGAGAGGCTAACCCGTGCACGCAAATTGCCTTTATTCCCCAGGGCACTTTTCAATCCCAAATGCGGCCTGTCACGTGGACACTCCACGCTGGTAGCCTACCACGAGGTTGCCAACGCCCGAGGTTCCCTCGGCGTTGCTTATCTCCTCGGGTCGCATCCTCCAGGTCGCACCTCCCGCAGAGGGCATCAACCCAACATTCGTATGGTCGATGATGCATCAACGCCGCCATGTCACATGGGAGAGCCGTGACTCGACAGTGAGTCGACAATAAATGCCCATACAGTAAATATTCATCGCTCGTAGGCGATCTTGACTCATGCACGCTCTCCTGCCCTGACTTTTCACTAGGCGAGCATGCACGTGATCATGTTATGAATCATATGAACATGCATGTCATGTCATCATGAGTGGAAATTAAATTATGTCACATAAACTTCACGTTCCTTTCGTAAACGCATATAGTCACATAATTCATGCACATAGAGTCATGTGTTGTAGTTGAGGTGGAGTCTCCACTTACCTGTCGTCCGTAGATTAATTGCTACTGACCCGACGAATTTCCTAAGTCTCAACCATGAGCATAAAATTACATTGTCAGCGAACTATACTAGATGCGTGAACTATACTAGATGCGTGAACTATACTAGATGCGTGAACTAATTTAAGTTCATGAATCGTGAAGTGTAACTCGTGTGTTAATTTAACCTTTATACCTTGCGAACTACACTACCTAAGACTTGTGACTCGTGAATTTAAGCTAAACCCTCTTACTTTGCTAACCGCCTAAGGCTCGTGAAACACCATACTCTTCACCATTCGCGAAAGACCTACCATTCGTTAACTTCTCGATGCCTATCTCATTTATACCTAATTCGTGATTCTATGAAATTCGTGAACTATTTTAAGCATACTTCGCGAACTCCCTTAAGGCCTCGCTTCAATTCGTGAAGGGACTTATTAGCTCACCAACGTTGCTCTAGTTCGCGAACTTATATAGTTCGCCAAGTTGATACACTCGTGAAACCTAATTCGTAAGGTGTCTGGCCTTACTTACAATTTACGAAGCCTACATCTCGTGTGACTTCCTATGACTCGTGAAATCCCCGATTTCCTAATTGCGAACTTTTCTTAAATCGTTCGAGCCTTAGTTGGGTTCGTAACTTGCATGGAGTTCGCGAACTCGAGTTAAATTCGCCAAGTTTAGTTTCATGTTCCTATTTCGCGAATTAATGTACCCTACACATACAATTCGCGAACTCTATCTATCTCACAATTCGCGAAATTCATCGCTTGAACCTTTTTCAAATTCGTGAAGTTTCAATTCGTCAAGTTCACTTAATGCATGATATTATTACTTTATTCCCTGAAGTTTAGCTCGCTAAATTATACAATTCGTGACACTATAGTTCGCCAAGTTCAAATTCGACAAGTTCGCGAAGTGTACCATTTACACTACTTAGGGTTCTCCAGTTTTGCATAGTTCGCGAAGTCTAATGGGTTCGTGAACCTCATCTTCTCCCAATTTGCAAACTTTAAGGTTCGCATGCCCACTTCGTGAACTCATGCACGTAAATCCCTCTTGAATTCGTGAAGTTGCTCACAATTCGTGGCATCTCTCTCGGGTTCCTAAACTTCGCGAGCTTCCTCATGATTCGCAAGGCTCTTATTTCACGAACCTATTTCACCCAATTCGCGAAGTGGCCTGAAGTCATTTCTAGTTCGTGACTTGCATGGATTCGCCAAGCTTCGGTTCGCGAAGTCTAATACCTCATACATAATTCACAAAGCACGTTGATTTTCCAAGCTTAAGTTCACGAAGCTAGGGGTCGCGAAGTCTACACTTCACGACCTCCCTCGCACCACAAACACCTTTTTGACCCGCGAAGTACTAGATTTTTCGATCTAACTGTTCTCAAGAACACGTTGAAGACCCTAAGGACTTTAAAACCCTAAAATCCCAATATACGACTTTGTGCAAATTTCTAGGGTTCTAACCTTCTAGCCATGTAAGATTTCGAACTAATAACCTAAATTACAATCGAAAAAACGTCAAAACAATAGCAAGAATTTCATACCTCCTCAAGTCAAAGTTTCGAACACTCTTCCTTCTCTCTAATTCCACGAGTCTTGTGTGAGAAAATATCTTATGTAAACGTTTAAGTCATCAAAGGGTGTGGTTGACAGGGCTAGTGTAGGCGTGAGTTTGTGGCGACTCTACTTTTCTAACTAAGATTAGTGGCGGATTTCCGCAACGTAAGCCGCGGAAGGCCCGTCTAATTAAAACATTTTCCTAAAATAATATACATTAATATAAAAATCATTCTACAATGTTATCACTACACATGGGCCGATGCCCCAAAATATCAAAAGAACAAAAATCCCTAACGCCGCTCCACAGGTCTTCATTCATGTACCGCTCTGCCCTCAAAAGTCCGTGGAGCACCGCCACCAGCCGCCTCAGTCACGACGCGTATCAGCGTCGGACTCAGTACCTACAACACGTAAACACTGAGCGAATTGCCCAGTAGGTGAATACAATGCATGTATGCAAGTGTGCACTCAATCCCAACCCCAATATCTCATAACATGATATAATGCACACTCTTTCTTTTCCCAAATTCCTATTTCACACAACACAGGGCCCTAGGTTAGGCTCACGCACGCAATGAATATCATGGGTGGTCACGTGATGACAACTGAATCCAATATCATGGGTGGTTAAATCCGTATCCATAAGTCATGGGCGATAAAGCCCGTATCCATATATATATATATATATATATCATGGGTGATAATACCCGTATCCCTTCTGGCGGTGTGCACTCGAACCGACCACGTCCGAGTAGACAGATCGATCACGTTTGTCTCCGCTAGGAATCCTGTGAGCCTAACCGGTCACAAACATTCTCAATCTACCCCACGTAACAACATATCGAATCATCACCGTCTCAATACGGTGGGAATCATCTCTCAGCCTGACGTGATATGCCCGTGCCATGCATATACAAGAATTCTCATATAACATGATTTATATTAAACGTATGTAGAACAGGTAAAGCACATAGATCATGTAAGTCACGTAAGTCATCGAATCACATAAAGCACATAAATCACGTATGTGTTTACGCATTGTAGATGGATGATCCACCTACCTGTCCTCCCGCTAGAGTCAAATAGGAAATCTGTCGAAGCCCCTAACTGTCGATCCTCTGAATATAATAGTACTATTATTAGTATGTGTACTAACCCTAAAACTACATTGGTATAAAATAGTTATAGTAAAGTATTAGACTCGGGAGTCAACGGTCAACCCGTTAAAATAATTCACTCGATTTGTGGTTAAAAGCGAGTCAACACCCGAAGTCAACGCCGACTTTGAAATACCCTAAATCGCCCGATTGTCACTATTGATATTTATTGAAAGTAAAGCTCGGCGATTTCCGCTTTCAGCTGAATGACAATTCGCCCGATTTGTGGTCAAAGATTGAGTCAATGCCCGATTCCTAACTTAAATTCGCCCGAAATTGGAAATATTTAAACCACTTAAATCGCCCGATTTCACTTTGTGAAGTCGCCCGATTCCAAGATCGCCGAATGTTCAACTTCACAAATCGCCCGATTTGTCGCGCTCGCCCGATTTTAAAATCGCCGAGTGACACAAATCTCCCGATTATATCATATACTCAAATCGGTCGAAAATCACATACTTCTCACCTAATCGACCGAATGTGATTATTTTAACATTCTAAGACTCAAAACACGTAAATCGCTCAGCACTTCACATGAAATGACATCGGCCGATTTCTCCAAAATACTGTTTTTGTCAAAAACCCTAAAACAACACCTTAATTAGATCAATTTACGATTATGAGGTGATTCTTGGGATGGCTGGCTATCGAAATATGGAGCTGTTATCGACTGCAATCGCAAGAAAGTTACATTCAAAACATAAGAGAACGAGCCTTTTACTTTCGTGGGAACAATTAAGGAAAGAAATATTTCTAAAATATCAGCAATAAAAGCACAACGCTTGATCAAGGTGTGATGCGAAGGTTATCTAGTATTCACAGTGAAATCAGAGGAACGTTCATCTCTAAAATTAGAAGATGTACCAGTGGTGCGAGATTTTCCTGATGTCTTTCCTAAAGAGTTACCAGGACTACCTCCATATCGAGAAATTGAATTTACGATTGACCTAATACCAGGGTCTGCTCTAATCTCTAAAACTCCTTATCGATTAACACCGACTAAATTGAAAGAATTGAAAGAACAGTTGGACGATCTACTACAAAAGGGATTTATACAACCTAGTTCTTCTCCCAGTTCTGTTTATGTGAAAGAAGGATGGATCGATGCGACTATGTATCGATTACAGGGAGCTGAACAAGATAACAATAAAAAACAAATATTCACTAACAAGAATCGACGATTTATTTGATAAGTTACAAGGTGCGACGGTGTTTTCAAAAATAGATTTACGATCGGGGTATCATCAATTGAAGGTTCGAGAAGAAGACATCCCCAAGACAGCGTTCAGTACTAGATATGGACACTACGAATTGTGACTAATGGCCAGCGGCATTTATGGATTTTAAGAATCGGGTGTTCAAGAAATTACTGGACAAGTTTGTCATTGTGTTCATTGATAACATCGAAAACGAAGGAAGAACACGAACAACGTTTGAAGACTGTTCTTGAAATATTACGGGAAAAAAAATTATATGCTAACTTCAAGAAATGTGGGTTCTGATTGAGTCATGTGGCATTTCTAGGGCACATTGTTTCTGGAGAAGGAATTTCTGTGGATCCTAGCAAAATTGAAGCTATCAATAATTGGCCTCATCCAACCAATGTCACAGAAGTACGGAGTTTTCTTGGCTTAGCTGGATACTACAGGAAGTTCATCAAAGCTTTCTCCAAGATCGCCTCAACACTGACGAAACTGACAACGAATGTTCCATTTCATTGGAGCGAGGAGTGCGAGCAAACTTTTCAGGAATTGAAGAAGCGACTTACCATGGCCCCAGTTCTTACGATACCATCCAGGAACTGGAAGATTTTCGGTTTATAGTGACGCATCAAAGAATGGACTAGGATATGTTTTAATGCAAAATGGGAACGTGGTTGCTACGCTTCTCGACAATTGAAAGAGTATGAAAAGAACTACCCGACTCATGACTTGGAACTAGCTGCAGTGGTTTTTGCTTTAAAAATTATGGAGGCATTATTTATATGGGGAGCAATGTGAAATTTTCACAGACCATAAGAGTCTAAAATATTCTTCACTCAGAAGGAATTAAATATGAGGCAACGACGGTGGCTAGAACTTGTCAAAGACTATGATTGTATAATCAGTTAGCATCCAAAGTGAATGTGGTGGCCGATGCGTTGAGTCAAAAAGCTGTAAGTGCGGAGTTGCAACTTTTGGAAGTGAAGATAGTGCAATTGGGAGAAGTCGAAGCAAAGTTGGCAGCATTAGCTTTACAACCTACAATATTGGAACAAATGAAGATAGCGCAAAATGATGAGTTGTATCTGAAAATCAAAGACACACAGATGGAACAACCAACATCGGGTTCAAAATCCAAGAAGATGGAGGTCTATATTACAAGGATGGGTTGTATATTCTAGATAATGCGGCAATTCAAAGAACTATAATGATGGAAGCGCACACCATAACTTATTCGGTACATCCAAGAGCTACAAAAATGTATCGGGACTTACAAATAACCTATTGGTGGCCGGGAATGAAAAGAGACATTGCGTTGTTCGTAAGTCAATCTTTGACATGTCAACAAATAAAGGCGGAGCATCAACGACCGACAGGGACATTACAGCCTTTGCCGATACCTAAATGAAAGTGGGATCATATCACGATGGATTTATTGGCCTACCAAAGACTGTAGAAGGCTATGATGCCATTTGGGTTATAGTCGATCGATTGACCAACAATTTCTACCCATAAGTTCGATATTTACCATGAAGCGATATGCAGAACTATATATTCAGGAAATTGTTCGACTCCACGGGATTCCATTCTCGATTATCTCAGATCGAGACTCGTGGTTTTTATCTAAATTCTGGATGAGTCTGTAGAAGGCGATGGGGACTAAGTTGTCTTTTAGTACTGCTTATCATTCCCAGACTGACGGGCAATCTGAACGAACTATCCAAACTTCGGAAGACATGTTAAGGGCATGTGTTATGGATTTTAAAGAGAATTGGAGCAAATATCTATCATTGATCGAGTTCTCCTACAACAATAGTTATCATGCAACTATCGAAATGGCTCCGTATGCAGCCTTGTATGGGCGCAAATTAGATCACCCATCCATTGGGATGAGGTTGGTGAACGAGCGATATTAGGTCCCGACCTAGTACAGGAATGGCCAAAACCATAACCAAAATACGAGAAAGAATGCGAACGGCCCAAAGTCAACAAAAAAGTTACGCGGACCAAAGGCAAAGGCCGTTGGAATTTCAAATAGATGAGTGGGTATTTTTGAAGGTATCTCCGATAAAAGGTGTAAAATGATTTGGACGGAAGTGCAAGTTGAGTCCATACATTGGACCTTTCAGAATTAAAAGAGTTGGCGAGGTTGCTTATCAACTAGAATTACCAGCCTCACTGTCACAAGTGCACGACGTCTTTCATGTGTCGACATTGCGAAAGTATGTTGCTGACCCAAATCATGTTTTGAGAAACGAATTTCTGTATCAGCAGCTCAAGCCAAATTTGAGTTACGAAGAGAAGCCAGTGGAAATTCTGATGTATGAAGTAAAGCGGCTTCGAAATAAGGAGATTCGATTAGTAAAAGTGTTGTGGCAAAATCAGTCAAAAGAAAACGCTACATGAGAACGAGAAGATGATATGAGGAATCGCTATCCTAAGTTGTTCCAACTAGAAAGATTTTGGAGGCGAAATCCTTTTTAGAGGGGGGGGTGGAATATAATACCCGGATCCCTAGAGTAAGCTGGCCAATAAATTTGCATGCATATTATGTGCCTATATGATTGCACTTTGATATTTATTTTAGTTCTGTGCATATATGATATCTAACATTATTTGGAAGTTAGATATGAGACTTGAGGAATTTTGAAATAAGGAAAGAAATTTTTCAAAGAGTAATTTTGAAAGACGGAATTTCGAAATTTGAGTATGTGAAGTCCTAGATTTTCGATGCTGACAACTTGCGAAATTATGGGGATTCAAGGGGGGACATTTTCGCAGTTTAATAAATGTTAAAATAGTGGGGAATAGTTTGAGCACCTAGACAAAGGAGAAAATTACTTTAGTAATATAATTATACATCTTACGGGATTAAAAATGAGGATTATGTAAAGGTCTTTTGTCATTTACCTATCATTACACTCAAGTTGATAGATAAAGAAGAAAAATAAACACTTCATTCGTTAACTATCGAGAAATTAAAATTTAGAGAGAAGGAAGAGCTCGAACAAGCAGAGGTCGAATTTAAGCTGGAGAGGGTATAAATTGCTTACCTTGAATTTTACGTTTTTAATATATTTTTCAAAGAAAACTAGGGTTTTGATGTCAACTACTGACATGATCGGTTGGATTTATGTATGTTACGTCTGAGGATTGGTAAGGTAGAAATCAGATTTAGGAAGAAGAAAGTAGCTTGAAGTAGCTCGAGTTAGAACTTTTGATCGAATGTAGCAAACCACATGTACAATCGAACGATTTGAAAAAGTTATAATAGGGTTTCGATCGATTTAAAAGCCAACCTAGTCAAGTCGGGGGATTTGTTGAGCACACGGCGATTTGATGATCGGCCGATTGTGAGCTGGATGAATCGGGCGAAACTACTCCAAGCGAAATGAGTTTCGCCTTGTAATGGAATCGGCCGAATGCTGTGAAATTCAAAGATGAATCGAGCTATTGGATACCAAGGAATCAGGCGATTTGGTGATTTGTTGAATACTCGGCGATTTTGGAATCGGATAACACTTTGATCGAAACTTGGGTACATTCTACAATCGATCGGGCGATTTGATGAGCGAGGAAGAACTTGCGAAACGTATTTTCATGCATGCTCAATCGGGCGAATGGGAGGATAAGCAATTTAATCGGACGAAACTAGGTTCGAGGCTTAACAAATCGGGTGAATCTTACAAACTTAGATAATCCTAACCTTGACTTAATTTAGAGCACCAATCGGGCGATACTTGTGTTTGGCGAATTTGAATAGTGATGATAACAATTCGGGCGATACTATGTTATCCAAACATTGAACCGAATCAGGCGAATCGGATCCATTCAGATCGCCTTTTGAGGAAAAATATTTTTAACCCATTAATAAGAAAAATAGTTTGAGTCTAATGAGCATAATCTCTCATAATGCCCGATCATAAATTGCCTAGCAGTATTTTTCGGGGTCAATTTTCTATGTAAGCAACGTAGTTTTTGACAAGATTTTGGAACGAAAATTTACGTAGTCAATTAACATAATTTATACACTGATTTTATAGTCTTTTGTGTCTAAGGGACGAAATATTAGGAAATTCACCAGACCGGTTAGCAAATAGCTTAAGGACGTCAGGTAAGTGGAAATTTCACCTACAACACATAAATTTTTACGTGCGCTCGTCTTATGTGACTAAGTGCTTCAATGTGAATATATGGATATGATTTATGACGTGAAATATTTTGGAATGCTTTTGTATGGTAAGCATTTATCGCATTAACATGTGACACGAACATGTGCATACATGATCACGTGAGGATTAGCAGTATGAGTATGCATAGTATTTGATCGTCTTAGAGCCATTTATGTTTCCCAGTATTGGTATTTGTGTCGACTCATAAAGGAGTCACAGCTACTTCTACAAAGACACCATGACGGGATGTAAGCCGTCGAATATATGTACCTAAATGATTTAGGTAGCGGGAAGAACCGACCTGGATGAAACAAATGGTGTAAGCCAGAGTGCCAGGGAAGCCGACCTCTAGATAAGGGGCGATCTGGTGAATGGTAACCTGGAGATAAACCCTAGTGTTGACCATGCCGGTGTAGGCCAAATATCTTATTTTTATCCGTATAGGATTTGAGCTCATGATATGATGGTGTGCGTAGCAAGTTAGCTGAGGCCCCTAACAAGTATGATGTGAGAATAAGACTATTAGAAAGCACTGGCACGAGTGCCTTTTGCGAGTTTGGCACGTGCATTTCATGCATATTTCCACTTACTGAGCTTTATAGCTCATCCCATGTTTTTGTGTTGTAGACGCAGGGAAGACGGTATATGAACGCTCAGATAGTGAGACTGGTCCTTCTGCAGCTTCCGGCGACTTTTGAGGGTGGCGTGTACATGGATGCAACCTGTGTAGCGGGTGTTATGTTGCTGTGCTTTTTGTCAAATACGTTTGTGTTGTATGTATGACTTGAACAACTTTTGTATCGTAAAATAGCAGTGTGACGTATTTTATGTAAATTGGATAAATTTTATCAGCAATTTCGTATGTAATATATTATATTTTCTTTACTCTCATAAATTAGCGTAAGAAAATACTTGTAAATGGTAGCGCGCCACAGGGTGGTAACAGAGCACAACCACTCGCAGTACGGTGCTGGTTCGGAGATGAACCAGGCGGAAGCTGGTGGGCATGTGACGCCCGGGGCCGACGAGGGGGGAGTGATTGCCGGTGTCAGAGAGGTGCACGGATAATGAGCAGCTCCTGGCAGGCTTCTAGGCGAAGGGGTACATGAACGAACCGATCCGACACCCGAATGAGAGGGGATCCTAAGACTTACAACGTATGGGCGTGTCAGGCTAAGAATTGTATAAGAGAATTGATAGTGATATTCATATCACCAAGGTCGACCTACCTCTTCGGGAGTCCATCTATAGAAACTCCAAATTTAAGCGTGCTTGTGTGTGATGCTCGGGCCGATGAGGGCGGAGAGTGATCGCCGTTGCCAGAGAGGTGCACGGACAAGGAGCGGCTCCTGGCAGGCTTCTAGGTGAAGGGATACATGAATGAACCGATTCGACACCCGAATGAGAGGGGATCCTGAGACTGACAATGTGTGGGCGTGTCAAGCTAAGAATCGTATAAGAGAATTGATAGTACTACTCATATCACCAAGGTCGACCTACCTTTTCGGGAGTCCATTCGAATGAACTTCAAAGTTAAGTGTGCTTGACTTGAAGCAATCTTGGGATGGGTGACCCCTAGGAAGTTTGCCCAGGGTGTGTGTGAGCGAGGACGAAGCACGCTGAAAGTTTAAATGGTGGTACAGTGGGGCCAGACTATCTGTCAGTGTGGTGGGCCCAACTCCACGTGTCCCGATAGGGACAGATGCTACAGTGACGTCTGGTATGGGACGGGTCATTACATTGTGAGCTAGGACGAAGCACACTGAAAGCCCTACTCCACTAGTCCCGGTAGAGATCGATGCTACAGTGACACCCGTTATGGGACAGGACATTACAGTCGTGAGCGGCAATCCATAATTACATCCAAACCCGTTGACGCAAAGGCGAGGGTTTTTGGCACCGTAACTCGGTCAACCACAACCATACCCATAAGTCGTAATTTTTTGGACTTGATAGAACACATGGTGCAACCCCTTTACTCACTTGATATTAAAGGTCTAACCTCGGGAGAATCCTCACATTTTTAACACGAGCACGTTATGCACATTATCACGTTCGAAACCAACACTAACATAATGGACTTTAATAGTAAACCTAGTTTCAACCTATTAAAGTAAATGTGAAATATCGGGGATATTTGTAGTTCTATCCTAATTGTACAGGACAATAAGACTCAGGTCTTCGGGCTTTGCTCGAACGGACGCTCGGCAACCAGCTTGTTCGTTCTAGTTCCGATCGACACTCGTACGGCCGTCAGTACAAAACGTCTATTACAGGGAATCTATCCCAGATAAAAATGCCTGTCTTATCTGATACAAGCACTGTACCCGGGGGGTCCTTGTCGCCCTTGACATATCACCCGACAAAAACAGAACCTAATCTCCAATCAATCACCACATTATTAAAATAACATGCATCACGACAAATTAAACACATTTCCGAACAGAATCGAATTTGGACTTTTAAATGGGTCAGGCCAAGTAAGCTGGACCAGGCCTTTCGGGCCCAGGGATACTTGCACCTTGCGCGCTGCCAGCCCCGTGCCGCATGCACTGCGTGCGAGGCCAGCCCAGATCTGCGGGTACCCGCCTGCACGGTCTCAGCATAGCATCCACACGAGGCGTTCCGGAGCGACGCACGCGGCCATTGAATAGCTCCGCACGCCCCCACGCTGCCCGTGCCACTCATGCCGTATGCCCCGCGCGGTCAGCCCTATGCGCCACGCACCATACGCGGTTAGCCCGCCCGGAGTCGCGCACCGCACACAACTAGACGAAGCCGTGCGCGCCGCGTTCGCGGGCTGCCCGGGGCCCTGTGCGCCGTGTGCACAACTAAGGCTTTTGGGGTTTCGTGGTCTTTTTGTCATAGTCCCGTGACTTTAACCGAGCCTATGGCACTGATACCACTGTTGGGAATCAACGAGGGTCCCCTGACCCACGTTCCTTGAAAGGCGAAATTTTAAAATTTTACGGAGTTTCCCGTATATCCAAGATCATTCGGTTCCAAACACGAGCAAGTAATGATAGAAAGCAATAAGGGATCAGCCATGATACATCGTTGAAACCTCTTGATGATGGTTAGCAACCCTTCGAATCCACGAGGCGTAGTGCCCCTCTTGCAAGTGCGGCTAGGTCAAGAACGAGCTGCCTACTGCCTCGATAGTGAGAGTGCGAGAGAGAAGGTGATGAGAGTAGAAACCCCTAGTTTTTCGGATGTCCCAGAAGGGAAAAAGGGGGTGCAACACGAGGACTTCCCGGGGGGTTTCACCCATCCTATTACTACTCTCGCCCAGCACGTTAACTTCGGAGTTCTGATGGGATCTGGTGCATTAGTGCTGGTATGATCGCACCCAAAAAGGGGTTCAATACGAGGACTTCCAAGGGATTACCGATCCTACCACTGCTGGAGAGATTTCCACGAGGACCTGTTGCGATGGGGCTGCCATCTGACTCACGCTTGAGTGTTGTTATCGATGCTCAGGGATGGAACTGGCCCGGGCAAGGATCGGTTGAGTACCTCGAGTTTAGTCATCTCTTGCCGCCGGTGGTTTTGAGGGGCCGGGAAGCTATACTTTGGACCGGGGTGGTGGATGGGAACGTGCCGGCTAATCTGGCTAGATTGGCGATTCGTTATAGACGCCCACCTGTGCATTGGGCTGTCCTGTTTGGTGGCCCACTGAGGATTCCGCGTCATGAGTTTGTTCTGTGGCTTGGGGTGCAGGATCGTTTGTCGACAATGGACAAGCCATGGGTGGCTCAAAGGGCGGGCTCGCCAGCTTGTGTCCTATGTGACGAGCTACATTACGCGACGGTTCGGCACTTGTTCTTTGATTGTGCGTTCTCGCGGCAATGCCTTCGGCTACCGAGAAGGCGCATTCGTTGGGACTGGCCAATCGGGATTGGAGAGCGGGTATTCGCTGGGCGGCGGCTCGATGGCGTGGGAACCACCTTATTCGGGCCGCCTTCCGTAATGTGTTAGCCTCACTTGTTTACCATATTTGGCAGGCGAGGAACAGAAGGTGGCGGGAGGCGATTTCCAGGCCACCTGAGAGATTGGTTGGAAGCGTTGTTGTGCTGGTGACCATGAGACTTAGTGGTACGGCTAGTAAGGCGTGTGGCTTGGTAGTTTGGTAGAGTTGCGCGTTACGTGACATGTACCCAGTAGCCTGTTGTTGGTTGGTTGTGTGGAGTACCTCTTCCACTCACTCTGTACATTAATTTTTCGTTATTTATATACACGGGACCTTACACCAAAAAAAAAGAACTCCTAGTTTTTCCTCTCTTGAGCTAATATTGAAAATTAGCTTCTTCTCCTTCATGAGCTTGAAAATCCCTCTTTATACCACCTAGGATATGCCAAAAATAGGTTGAATGGAGAAAAATCCTCGCACTCCTCTTTACTAAGCCGTCATTTTACCAAGTTATGAATTCGAAATTCAAGCTTTAAATTTAATTAATATCTAATATGTTAATCAATTAAAATATATTTACTATATTTAAATATATATCCAATATAATATATTTAACAAATTTTGAAATTTGATCTAATAAAAATTCGAAACTTATATATATATATGTATATATATGATATATATATTATTTAACTCCAAACTAAATAATGTTATTTTTTTAAAATAATAACTAAAATTTAAATCTAATATAAATCATATACTAAATTTTTAAATATCCAATATTTTATTTCAATAATATCTTGTGAGGTGAAAAGACCATTTTACCCATCACTAGTCAAACTTAGTATTTTCGGGCGATCAGGGTTTTGACCAAGCCCCAAATCCTAATGTCTCATTCTGGTACCTAGTCTTGCCTCTCTCTATGATGATGATGTTGTGTCGGTTGCCTTTATTAAGCCCGACTCTCTTGGTTCATCTCAACCAGCATAGAAGGTATCTAGGAGTTCGATATTCACCTAGCGAGCCCTCTGGTACCGTACATATCTCAAGTTGAGTACGAATTTGATCTAATCAAAATCCATGAACCGACTGTAGATTTACGTCATACGTATAAACCCTTAATGTTTGTCCCGGTCGAGTGAAAGTCATGCTTAGTCAAACTTACAGAACTCGACTCTATGTCGTTTAAGTCGGTGAAAATACCTAAACTTCCCTCTAAGACTATCGCGAGTCAGTTATATGCTCTGGCTGGTAACTTGGATAAATTCCCGCACATTAAACTTGCCATAGGACGTTAACCTCAAATTCAGTTGAGCCCGTAAATCCTGCTCCGTGGTTCAACCGGCAATCGCATCGAAAAATCAAGATCGCATTTCGCCACTGACCCATGCCACGGGCAAGACGGGCCTAGCAAACTAGTGACAAGTCAAGACCTCAAGACCAAACCCAAGTTAACCCTTTCAGTCTAAGGTTCACGCAGACTCTACAGTCAATCGATCGATCAAGGACAATCCAAGCGTGTGATCATTCGATTAAGAGGTAGTGTCCAAATACAGATAATCCCCTGATTCATCTTGTATCACTGTCACGGGCTCCCACTTCCCAAGTGAGCGGTTGGCACAACTGTATTGGACCCATCGACAAACAAGTCATACTGGTCGATCCAGTCACCCTAATGGAGACTTAGACTTGTGGACTACTTTAATATTACAGTATCTCAGCTTACTGGTGACCCTCTCTGGCCCCACATAATCAGTAACTGAACTGCCAATATTTGGTTTTTGTTAAATCTCTTATTCAGCGGACTGCAAGGTAAAATCTTCAGACTAATTGATAATTTGCGTTTTAATTTATTTGTCAAATAATAAACACTAAACAATTACCAAATTGCCAAATTGCCCTCGTACTCCCAGTCCTCGTACGACATCTAGGGCATATACCTCAACAAAAACACCAACACCTTCTTCAAGTGGCTAGAGCACTGATGCTACAGTTTAATCTTCCTAAAATTTTCTGGAGAGATGCTCTTTTTACAGCTACATACCTCATAAATAGGCCGTCTGCGGCAGTGCAATGGCAATCACCATACCAAATTCTACACTAAAAAAAACCCTTATCACCTAAAAGCTTTGGTTGTTTGTCCTTTTTATAGACACTCATACAACAAAAAAAGTTTGAAGCTAGATTATGTAAAGCAGTATTCATAGGATACCCTCATGGCCAAAAAGGGTACAAAGTCTATATTGCAGTTTATAGGGATGTTATTTTTATGGAATTCATTTTCCTTTTCAATACTGCTGTTAAGTCGCAAATCGTTATATTTTACCATATTTTGTCCAATACCCTGAACAACCTTGTCGTGGTGGACCTCAACAAACTCCTTAATTCCCTTCACATACACATGACTCATCTCCTAAACCTACTATATTAAACCTAGAATCCAGTGATCAAACCTACTATATCAAGCCTTGCCTCTAGAAGCAGGTCCACAAACACATAATCCTGACTCCCATATACCATCTAGAGCCAGTACTAGGAACAGAAAGTCACCCATATGGCTGAAAGATTATACCTTGAGTACAAACAATTACACATTACCTGCTGCGATATTAATCCCTAATCATACCGCCATAACACCCTTTGCGAGTCCTTCGCATGCATCTTTTATTGATAATGTTTCCAAGATTCAAGAACCCCATTCTTATGAGCTATATTGAAGCCATAGAAGCAGAATGCCATGCGAGACGAGTTAAATGCCGAAGAAGAAAATAACATGTCAGGGATATGCCCGCAGATGATGTACGAGGATTGGATAAGTATATAGGGCATTAGCTTATTTATGCTTCGATCGAATTATATTTTTTTGGTAAAGATTCACTAAATAAAATAAAGGTAGAGGGCATCAACGTAACCATGCACCAACTAGTAACAGGCTACTGGTGAACAACCACATATCAACCCCTCGCAAGCAATCCTACCAAGCAATGCGCCATACACGACGTAATGTAAGACACTGCAAACTATATCTAGCAGAAATAGTAGACAATCTCATACAAAGGGTGTTAATAGTGGTATCAACAATAAAAGTGGCCTCCCTTTCAATACCGTCATGCCATCGTCTGTTCCGTTCCTGGCGTATATGATAAACAAGAGATGCTAAAACATGGCGCGACGCACTATGAATCAGGTGTCGCCCACGCCACTTCCGGGCAGCCCAGAGGATACCCGTAGGCCAGTCTCCATAAGGCCACATGATCTTAGTCAGACGTCGAAGGAGATGCACCGACTGGAGAATGGACAGTCGAAAAAGAGGTGTTGTACAGTCTCCGCCGTGCCTTCCTGACAAAGTAAACATGATGAATCCCCTGCCGCAACCGCAATCCAGGTCTTATGCCGTGTCGCAAGACGTCTCCGTATTGCCATCCAAAGCATAAAATCATGTTTAGGTACCCGAAGCGGGCCCCCAAACAGAGCAACCCAAGTGACAGGATCTCTACGCAGTCGAATAGAATCCCTCGCAGCCGAGTATGCCGTTTGGTGACCCCTTCCACGAGTAGGAGTCCTCTGCGGTGGGGTTGATAAGTGGCAGCTCTTGACATATTACCAGATACTCCGTAGTGGATTGGGCCGGCCAATTCCAACCATCATCTCCAATGACCTGGCTGAGGCGCGAGTCAATGGGAAGACCCATAACCATAGGTCCACGGGGAAAACGCTCTCCAAGTGGCTCAGATGTGAGCCACGGGTCCTGCCATAGAAGTAGAGATGCCCCATTCCCAACGTTACATTGTATCAATGGCCGAATCGTTTCTCGCAACTTCAGCAGTTTGTTCCAGCTCCAAGCAGCCGTGGTAGAAGGTCGAATCACCCAAATGGACTTGTTCATTAGCCTTGTATTAATGATCCATTGAACCCAGATCGAGGACGAATCCCGCCGTGGAATTCGCCAACTACCCAAGAAGGAGAACCCTATTGTCCGTCTCATGCAGCGTATGCCAAGTCCTCCTTCAGCAACAGGGAGACATATATCAGCCCAAGCAACCTTGGTGGTAGACCCCGCCCATAGGAAGCGACGGATGCGAGCCTCAATATGATGAATGACACCTTTGGGCAGAAGAAACACCCCAGCCCAATAGACATGAAACGCGAGCAAGACAGATCGAATAAGTTGGACGCGGCCCGCATAAGATAAGGATAGGTTGAGCGACGATCCAAGTCGGCGGTCCACCCTTTGTATGAGAGGCATGCAGTCCAGACGAGTGAGACGTGATGTGATGAGGGGAACCCTAAGATAACAAACTGGGAGTGAACCTTGGGAAAACCCCATGATCATCTGACAGGTAACCATCAGTTGCTGTGCCCGCTTCGATAGAAACATTTCACTCTTGGCCACATTGGCCCGTAGGCCCGAGAGAGAGGCAAAGTAATCAAGACCCTCCTTTAGTATCCCCACCGAGGTAGCGTCTGCATGCGAGAATAGTAGAAGGTCTGGAGCACATCCATGACCAATGTAAAGATGTATGGGGAAATCGGGTCCCCCTGGCGTAGTCCCCTCCGTCCCGCAAAAAAACCTTTGGCGCGCCCATTAATATTAATGGAGAATCCGGTGGTTGTAAGGCAACTCCGAATCCAACCAATGTAGGTAGGATGGAAATTCAGAGCCTCGAAAGTAGCAAGGATGAAATCCCACTCGACTCAATCATAGGCTTTGGCAAGATCAACCTTGAATGCCACTCGCTCAGGTAACTATTTGTTGTTATACCCATGACAGATTTCCTGTGCCATGAGTATATTGTCAATAATACGCCTCCGTGGAATGAATGCCGTTTGCGTAGGATGTACGAGGTCACCCAAACAGCCCTTCAGCCGCTCCGCCAAGATCTTTGATATGATCTTATAGAGGATGTTACAACACGAGATTGGCCTAAAATCTGAGGCCCGACGCGATGAATCTCCTTTGGGGATGAGTGTGATGAGCTATTCAGCTCCTTTTGAAGGTACCCGTGCGGAAGAACTCAAGTATCGCATGTGTAATATCCCCACCGATAATGTCCCACGCGGCACAATAGAATGCGGATGTGTAACCATCAGGGCCAGGTGCTTTATCCATTCCAATTGAATAAAGCGCTGATTTAACCTCGTGTGGAGTGACCGGGCGTACCATATGATTCGCTTCCGCCATGGATAGGCTTCGTGTAAGAATTCCGCGAGCGCCGTGGCTTGCAAAGGTGTTGTTTGTATAGATTCTCCCAATAGCGTCTTATAGTAGCTGATCAGCTCCTGACTGACTTGTGCTTCCCCTACCACCTCCCCACCACCTTCCCTCTCAAGGTAGAAGATACGGTTTGGCAACACGTTGACTTGCGATCTCTTGAAGAAGAAAGACGAGCATTGATCTCCCTCCTTGAGCCAAGATATCTTCGCCCCGCTGTCGAAGGAGGGACTGCTCATTTCCACCGCTTGCGCATAAAGATTCCGGCATAGCCGTTCGAGGTCTTGCCGCTCACGTGTGGTAGATAGTAGTGAACTCCTGTGCTATCTCCACATATGCTTCGACATAGCAACATACTTTGTGAGATCCCCTTGCCTTGCTGTAGCCTTTAAGCCAGTTTCAGCATCTTCAACCTTGGAGGATAGTGAACATCGGGTATCCTTTTTTTTTTCTTTCCCAAAAAAAATCGGGTATCCGTAAGAAGGCGCAAGCCACGCTGTGCAACAAGAGGCCGAAACTGGTTGTCATCAACAATAAGTTAGCAAACCGAAAGCAAGATCTCGTCCTCCGTTCATTTGGTCGCAGATTGGAGAACCAAAGGATTATGATCTGATGTTGCAGGCATTTCACATCTTAGTGAATATCTGAAAATCTTAGGAACCACGCCGGGTTAATAACCATCCTATCCAATCTTCGCCAGATGGCAGATGGTCCACTCTGATGATTATACCAGGTGAAAAGGCCCAACCCGTGGGACTGCTGTTAGGTCCGTTCGATAAAGCAGTTGGCCAGATCCTCATAGTCGGCCTCTTTGTGGTTATCCGCCCCGCGCATCTTGAGGGCTAGCAATTGCATTAAGTCTCCCAAGACCAGGCAAGGTACCCCAGCCATGGCTGAGCTAAGTTAACCAAATCCGCCCATAACGTGCATCGTTTGGTTCCAAAGGTTCTTCCCATAAACAAATGAAGCATAGAAAGTTGTTTGGTCAGCTAGCGATTCATCTTGCAGTGGATTGCCTGATCAAAATGATTCCACGTTATTGCCCATATCGTGAATCCCAGCCTAGCTAAAGACGTCGTCCAGGCCCACCATCATAGTCAAAAAACCAACGCCATGCCTTCATAGAGTTAGAAATGGAGGCTGCGTTCTGAGCCGATACTCTTGTTTCCAGAAGTTCGATATTTTCAAATCCCACGCTGAAGAAGATTCTTCACCGCCCACCTGTGATCTAACTTATTAGACCACGTACATTCCACACAGCTGTCGTAATCATTGGGAAACTACATGAAGGGTGCTTAGGCCTTGCTATTGTTTGCTGTCGTGAAGAGACTCAGGACATTAAATTTTAAACTCGCCTACGACGTGACAAGGGTGATCTCAACAGGAACGTCGTCGAGGCACGGGGCTTTCCGGATATCGCTCAAGAGCTTGCTACCCAATACCCATTAGAGCCGCACCTCTTGGCTCTTGATAAGAGATGCCGTTTTGCGTACGCTAGAGCGGTTTGGAACATTCGGCACTTGCACAACGGGCTAAAGTGACTTGGCTAAAGGACGGCGACCGTTGTACCTCCTTCTTCTTCAAAAAGGTGGCCACTCGGTGTGCCATCAACCGGATCTATACTCTTGAAAATGATACGGGGGACACCTTTGAGGGAGATGACTAGGTACGCGCTGAACTTATTCGATATTACACTAATATACTTGGTCATTCTACCAGGGCCGCACCTTTCCATGCCGCTACGATCGCACCTTATATAGCCCGAAAGCTGGACCCAACCGAGGCTGAGACGCGGAGATTAAGAAGGCGTTGTATTCCATTGGAGATAACAAGTCCCCCGGACTCGACGGCTTTTCTGCGGCATTCTTTAAGGACACCTGGGACACCATTGGACGGATGTTAATAATGCGATCAAGATTTCTTCGGAAGCGGATTTCTTCTAGGGGAGCTGAATTCCACACTCATCACACTCATTCCCAAGAAAGCCAATCCGAGAATGGCAAAAGACTACAGACCGATATCCTGCTGCAACGTCCTCTATGAAATCATATCCAAACTAATCGCCGGCCGGCTACGGGGCAGCTTAGGAAGACTCGTCCACGAGACCCAACCGTTGTCATCCCAGGTCGAAGGATTGCCGACAATGTTCTACTTGCACATGAAGTCTGCCATGGGTATAACAGTATGGGGCTGCCAGATCGTGTAGCGTTCAAGGTTGACCTCGCGAAAGCTTATGACATGGTGGAATGGGACTTTGTCCTGGCTACTATTGAGGCGCTCAACTTCCACCCGGTCTTCGTGGGATGGATCCGTGTACAGTCAGTCCTCTCTCATATGCTGGACGGGTACAGCTGATCAAGTCAGTCCTCCTTGGTCTACACACATACTGGGCTGGCGTCTTCCTCCTCCCTAAGGGCGTCATCCGAAGCATTTAGATGCCACTGAGGAAATTTCGGTGGAGAGGAACTAGTGCTAAGGTGGCTTGGGCTGATGTTTGTTTACCCAAAGAAGTAGTACTCGGACTTCGATCTATTGAGACAGACAACAAGGCGCTCCTCATGCGTCTTCTTTGGAATATCCTTACGGACGACAATACCTCTATCTGGGCCACCTGGATTCGCCAGACTAGACTGCGTAATCGCGGACTTCCTGGAGCTGGAGGAAGATTTTGAAACTTCGAGATGACTTCCGTCCTCTCATCAAATTCTGCATTGGCGACGGCGAGAGCACTCGCCTTTGGACCGACCCTTGGCTGGTTGAAGCCCCTCTGGTGGAGCGCTATCCGCGCGGCCCTATGATCATGGCTTACCTATCGACTCGAAGCTCAGCACGG